>FXXK01002027.1:10045-25760 GCA_900184695.1 Betula pendula
AGGAAGGAGAGGGAGGGCATGCGTGGTGGTACTGGGGGACCTGGGCCGCAGCCCTCGGATGCAGTATCATGCTCTCTCACTCGCCCGTCAGGTGTGTTCATTTTTGCTTTTTATGTATATATTTATTTATTTTATTTTGTGTATCTTTCCAATAATTTTGAGAACCTCAAAGTGAGCAATATGGTCCAAAGAAAGATTTAAACAATTAGATGATCCTAGTTTTGTGTGGTAAATTGTGAATATAGCGCAGAACCTGCTAACTAATAAGCTAGGATATTAGAGTTCATTTGGGTTTGCAATTTTAAAAAGTGCAATTTAAAAATATTAATTTTAAAATGTGTGATTTGAAAACGTAATTTTTAAAAACGTAGTTTGGCCTTTCAAATCGCAGTTTAACTTTTAAAATTATGTGTTTTTAAAAAAACACCCTCTTACTTACGATTTAAAACACATATTTTTCTTCCCAAACGATCTATTTTTTGTGATTTGGTTTAAAATCGCATTTTTTATGTACGAAATCACAATTCCAAATGCACCCTTAAGAAATAAGCAAGACTATTCTTATCCTAACGGGTAAAATCTGAATGATTTCAACTATGTTGGTATATGTGTTTTTTACTAGTGCAATGTTTTTCTTCGAGGTTGGACTTTTACTTTCCATTTTCTAACCTCTGCTCCTAATCCCATTTTACCATTCCAAGTTGTTATACCATGTGGATGAATATTGTCCAGGGTTATTGGAATTGTTGAAGGGGTATTAATCGTACCTCCAAAGAAGAGTGGTCTTAGATAAATAAAAACGAAGCTTACTTTGGTTAGTTTGATTCACATCTGCAAACGTTTATCTATTGATTTTGCAGGCATCTCTAGAGGTGGACATTGTTGCATATGGAGGTACACCTTTGAACAATATGGACAAATTCAGAGTTTGATATAATTTACTACAAACCTATTCTTTGATCCAATTGTTGCGGAATGCTTCTATGCTTTGCTTGATAATAGTGTCGTAAAGGATGAGACTAGGTGCTAACTTCGTTAACAGGTGGTGTATATACTATACTCAATAAAATGCAAAAACAAAACTCATTATCTCATTGTATTTTGAATTAACAAAATATAGCACCCTCTATTTCTCCAGAAATTGAAACACATTGAAGCACAAACTTTCCCATAAATTCCCATTAACATCTTAAATGAAAGTTTTTCTATTTTCATTTCCACATCTGAGGTTTTGAATATCCGATTTACCAAAAATAGAAAAGAAAAATATGACTTGTAGCTTATGGAGCAGATTATGCTTTTGGATGCCGAGGTCAAATTGTTTAACAACTTGCTAGCTCCAAAGAAATATGGAAGTATGAGATCTGCAAACTCTCTCTCTCATCACCCTTATCAAGTATCCTATATTTTGCTTGTGCTACATTCCACCTTGATTAAAAGTTTCGGTCTTCCATAGGCAGAAATACAACCTCATTGAAGAAAGAGAGAGCACTGACTACATATCACAAAATTATGCAATGAGAGCTGAAACAAAATCGATCATGGATTGCTCATTCAAATCATGGATCCAATTCTCTTGTCAAAGCTACTGAAAAGTGAAAACATTAAGGATTTAAAATTAGAGTGTCACTAAAATATTTAAAAGTCTAGGGGATGACAATGTGGAAGGAACTTGTTTTTATCATCAACAAAAGGTGTTCCATTTGTAAATTAGTCCTCCCTTCTTAGGGCTCTCCTAACCTTGAAAAACTGTTTTAAATTTCATTTTCTACTACATATTGCTTTTGTGATGCATACACATTCACATAAACAAACACACACTACGACTGAAAACTCGGGGTGAGTTAAAAGATTTAGACAGTTTGTTCTGGAATTTGTTCTTTATGTCTATACTACTTATATAGATTAAATTTTGTGGTTCGGTTGCAGTAATCTGCATTGCTTCACATCTATATTTGTGAAGAAATGACTTATCAAAAGAAAAAAAAAATTGTGAAGGAACAATCTTCTTTTTAGTCTTCAAAAAATGTTTGTCACCAGTCTAAATTTTTTTCTTCATAAATTGTTTCTAATATATTGTACTGCGTGTTGTAAGGAAATCTCTTGAAAAATGTAAGTAACATTCATTTATGCAATAATTAAGCTGCAAGTACCTATGCGTTCATATCTATCAATAAAAACCATTGTTTTAAATGATATTAGGGCAAATTATACTTGTTTCCCAAACTATCACCTTATTTGCAATCTCCCTCTGAGCTTAAGCGACAGAGCAAAGTATTTTATTTATGTAAGTAAACACTTACATACCGTTTTATAAAGAGCAATGCGTGTTTTATGTAAAGAGTAAAGAATAAAGTTAACGTGTCGTGCGATGGATTTGAGGAGAAATTACTAGCATTATTTGCGGAGATTGAAGCTACTCGAGATAGGGCTGTAGCAGGGCATGGGTCTTCAATACTTGCTATGTCAGGAACTAAAGGTATGCGGGAGTTAAAGAGGCTGAATTGTTCGGTGAATTACGAGAGGAAGGGTGGACAGACATCGAGAGGGGGTTCAAAGGGGAGGGGTTCACATGGTGATTTATGAAGCCTAAGATCATCACGTGGAATGTTCGAGGACTTAATGTATTAGAAAAAAGGTGAGGATTAGAGGTCTGTTAAGAGAGTGGAAGGCGGATGTGGTATGCTTCCAAGAGCACGAAATTGGGAGTTATTTCTAGTGAGGTGATTCGAAGTTTATGGGGGTGGTCAACATGTGGATTGGTGCTATTTGGGTTCTAGAGGGGCTTCGGGCGGAATATTGTTGATGTGGGATAGGCGGGTGGTTGAGAAGATTGAGGAGTGTGTGGGGCGTTATACTGTTGCGTGCTCTTTCAAAAATGTCGATGACAGTACTGTGTGGGCTTTTGGGGGGGTTTATGGGCCGAATGATGATGGAAATAGAAGGGAGCTTTGGGATGAATTGGTTGGGCTGATGAGTGTGTGGGAGATGCCATGGTATTTTGGAGGAGATTTTAATGTCGTCCGTTATCCGAGTGAAAAATCGGGTGCCCATAGATTTTCATCACCTATGGGAGAATTGTCAGAGTTCATTTTTGAGCAGGCTTTGGTGGATTTGCCACTTATAGGGGGACATTTTATGTGATCTAATAACCAGGATTAGCAAACGTGGTCTCGCATTAATAGATTTCTTTTCTCTCAGGATTGGGAGGATCTTTTCCCAGATGTGTCACAGAAGCGTTTGCCTAGACTTGTCTGATCATTTTCCTTTGTTATTGGATTGTGGGGCGTGTAGGGAAGGGAGTAGCTTATTTAAGTTTGAAAATATGTGGCTGAATTCTGAAGGTTTTGTGGACTGTATTAGAACATGGTGGCTGTCATATACTTTCCAGGGGCTGCCTAGGTTTTGGCTCGTAAGTTGAAGGCTTTGAAGGTAGATCTGAAAAAATGGAATGAAGAGGTCTTTGGTGATTTGGGGAAGAAGAAAAAAGAACTTTTAGAGGGTATTCAGGAGCTGGATCTACTTGCAAAGGAACATGATCTAGTGGTGGAGGAGAGGATGAGGAAAGTCGATATGTCCAAGGAATTGGAAAATACCTTACTTTGCGAGGAAGTGAGTTGGAGACAGAAGTCATGAGCTGTGTGGTTGAGGGAGGGGGACAAAAATACTAAATTTTTCCATAAGGCTGAAAACTCTCACAGGAGAAATAACCATGTGGGCTCCTTGCTTATTAACGGGTCTATGTCTACCAATCCTATGGAGATTAAAGACCACATAGTGCAATTCTACAGCAATCTCTATTCTGCAGGTTTTGTGGCGTCTAGGGGTGGATGGTCTCTCTTTTTGGTCTATTGATGCGGATGAGAGCATATGGATGGAGCGAGAATTTGAGGAGGAAGTATGGGCGGTGGTTAAGGAGATGAGTGGTGATAAAGCGCCGAGGCCGGATGGTTTCACTATGGCTTTTTTCAAGCGGTGTTGGGAGGTTGTAAAAGGTGATATCATGGTAGTATTTACTGAGTTTCATAGCCGCCGACAGTTTGAAAAGAGCTTTAATGCCACATTTGTCTCTCTTATTCCTAAAAAGGCAGGTGTTGTGGATGTAAAAGATTTTCGGCCAATCAGTTTGGTGGGTGGGGTTTATAAAATCATTTCCAAAGTTTTAGCCAATAGACTCAAGTCGGTGTTGGGTAAACTCATTTCCGATTCACAAATTGCTTTCATTGGTGGTCGACAGATTCTGGACTTAGTGCTTATTGCTAATAAGTGTTTGGATAGTCGGATTAGATTGGGGGAACCAGGAGTGTTGTGCAAATTGGATTTGGAGAAGGCGTAAGATCATGTGAATTGGGATTTCTTATTTTATTTGTTAAAGCGTTGTGGGTTTAGGGATAGATGGGGAGACTGGATTAAGTGCNGTTGACAGATTCTGGACTCGGTGCTTATTTCATTGGTGGTTAAGCCATGGTTTCACTATGGCTTTTTTCAAGCGGTGTTGGGAGGTTGTAAAAGGTGATATCATGGTAGTATTTACTGAGTTTCATAGCCGCCGACAGTTTGAAAAGAGCTTTAATGCCACATTTGTCTCTCTTATTCCTAAAAAGGTAGGTGTTGTGGATATAAAAGATTTTCGGCCAATCAGTTTGGTGGGTGGGGTTTATAAAATAATTTCCAAAGTTTTAGCCAATAGACTCAAGTCGGTGCTGGGTAAACTCATTTCCGATTCACAAACTGCTTTCATTGGTGGTCGACAGATTCTGGACTCAGTGCTTATTGCTAATAAGTGTTTGGATAGTCGGATTAGATCGGGGGAACTAGGGGTGTTGTGCAAATTGGATTTGGAGAAGGCGTACGATCATGTGAATTAAGATTTCTTATTTTATTTGTTAAAGCGTTGTGGGTTTGGGGATAGATGGGGAGACTGGATTAAGTGCTGTATTTCTTCGGTGTATTTTTCCATTCTTGTAAATGGCACCCCGTCGGGTTTCTTTCCTAGTTCTCGTGGTTTGAGACAAGGGGATCCACTATCGCCGCTTCTGTTTGTGATAGTTATGGAGGCTTTGAGTCGGATGTTGACTACGACTATGGATCATGGTTTGCTGACAGGTTTCTCAGTGGGGTTTCAGAATCATGAAGTCTTGGCTGTGTCGCATTTGTTGTTTGCGGATGATACGCTGATTTTTTTGTGGGGCCAATTCCGAGCATTATCGATATTTGCGGTGTATCTTCTTATGCTTTGAAGCAGTTTCAGGTTTGAAGATTAATCTAGGAAAATCGGAGGTTGTTCCTATAGGCGAAGTGGAAAATATAGCAGTTTTGGCTAGTCTTCTTGGGTGTAGAATTTCTTCGTTACCAATGAAATGTCTAGGTTTGCCATTGGGTGCTTCCTATAAAGCCACGTGTATCTAGAATGGTGTTATTGAAACAATGGAACGGCATTTGGCTGGTTGGAAGAAAATTTATCTCTCAAAGGGTGCTAGGTTGACATTGATAAAGAGTACTATTTCCAATTTGCCTACGTATTATATGTCTCTTTTCCCTATTCCAGTGGGTGTGGCTAACAGAATTGAAAAACTTTAAAGGGATTTTCTATAGGGGGTATTGGGGATGAGTTCAAATTTCATTTAGTGAGTTGGGAGAGAATTTGTAGTCCATTAAAAACAGGTGGTTTGGGGGTTAGAACTTTGTTATAATTCAATCGAGCTCTTTTGGGAAAATGGTTGTGGCGGTATGCTATGGATAGAGATGCTTTGTGGAGATTGGTGGTTGCCGCTAAGTATAATAGTTTAAGGGGTGGTTGGTGTTCTGAGGAGGTGGTTGGGTCGCATGGAGTGGGTGTTTGGAAGCATACTAGGAGGGGCTGGGATGAGTTCTCAACTTTTTCCCATTTTGATGTGGGTCTTGGGTCTAAATTTAGCTTTTGGCATGATCTGTGGTGTGAGGGCAGGCTTTTGAAGATTTCTTATCCCACTCTTTTTAGTATTGCTCAACAACCAGATGCGTGGGTGGCGGATCACATGCAACATTAAGATGGGAGATTGTAGTGAGATGTTATTTTTATGAGGCCAGTTCAAGATTGGGAGATGGAGATGGTTTTATTTTTTTTTGAGCATTTGTATTTTCTCACATTCTGGCAGGGAGAGGATGATAGGATGGTTTGGAGCCTTTCCAAAAGAGGTATTTTTGAGGTTAAGTCTTTTTATACAAGGCTTATTACCCGGGAATGTTTGCTTTTTCCATGGAAGAGTATTTGGCGAGTTAAAGCTCCTACGAGGGTTGCATTTTTTATGTGGACAGCAGTGCTTGGAAAAATTTTGACTATAAATAATTTGCGTAAGCGAAATGTTATGGTGGTGGAGTAGTGCTGTTTGTGTAAGAAGAGTGGAGAATCTATTGATCATCTATTATTGCATTGTGAAGTTGCACGTAACCTTTTGGTCTCTATCTATAATTTGTTTGGAGTTGTTTGGGTTATGCCAAGACGGGTGATTGACATATTGAATAGTTGGGAGGGTCAGGTTGGGTATGATCCAGTGAGGGTAGCTTGGCAATTGGCTTCTTTATGCCTTTGGTGGTGTTTATGGCGAGAGAAGAATGTTCGAAATTTTGAAGATGTCGAATTATCGGGGGCGGAGTTGCGAAAGTTTGTGCTTTTCACGTTATACACTTGGATGGCTGCACATCACAATCTCTGTTGTACTAGTTTTGTAGATTTTTTGACTTTCTGTCATTCTTTCTCTTTAAATTAGGGGTTTTTCTTTGTATACTACCTGTGTACTAGGGTTGCGCCCCTCTGCGCTTTATTTATACGATACGATACTATTACTTATAAAAATAAATAAATAAATAAATAAATAAAATTAACAACATCAGCAGCCTCAATAGTGATGTATTGGTCCATTGCAAAATAAAATCCTCCAATTTAATTTCTATAATAGATCCCTTAATTCAAATATTGATTTCAATCTTCGCCTCTTTCAAATAAAGCTTTAATTTGGACAAAAAGGCAAAACGTTCATTGCACGTGTCGCCTAAAACTATGAATGACCAAATAACCCATGAATAGTTACTGGAAATTAGGGTTGTAAATGAACCGAGCTATTCATAAATAGCTTCGTATAAACTCGACTTGAGTTCTATTTGTTTAATAAATGAATCGAGCGTTAATAGAAATTTAGACTCATTTATCAAACTTAAATAAATTCAGCTCGACTTTGCATAAGCTCTTATAAGGTCATTTTTATTATTTTCTTTAGTATTATTTTTAATGAGAACATCTTCAATATTTAGAAAGATAAAAGGGAATTCTCTTCCTAAAGTGTAAATATAGTTTAAATTTTTGTGATTGTGAGACTTGATATAGATATATGTGTATGTGCGTGTATATGACTGTATATCATATATATAGACTTAGGATTGGAGTGTTTAAAATTTTAAAGAAGGTTATAAGTTATGATATTATCATAGTCCATTTCATGATAAAAAATTATATATAATTTACTACAAATACAAGGTTCGTGAAGTTAAGTTTTACAAGTTTATAAATAAAAATAAATTTATGTTATTAACTCGAATGATGAAATCTTAACAATAATTAAGTGACTAATAATTAGCATGAATTTACAAAAAAAATAGACAATTATGATACTTACTTAATGTAAGGAACGAATAAGTTAATTGAGTAGGTGCTGAACAAGCTTGAGTTTTTGTTCAAACAATTAATGAACCAAGTTTGAACATATTATTTAATTCACTGATAAGCTTGAGCTTGGCTCGTGTTCGAAACAAAATTAAACGAATCAAACTTGAACATTCAATATTCTACTTGACTCGGCTCGATCACAACCCTATTGGAAATATATGGAATACTCTTGCAAGTCTTTGCCAAATGTCTATCGATTCCTACCTCGCTAATTGTCTTGGGTTTTTGTGGGTTTGTTCTTTCTTGTTGTTTTCTCTTTCTAGATGTTCATTTTGTATACTTTCTGTGTACTTAGAGGCAGCTTACGCTTGCTTGTTTTAATAAAATTTGACCTTACTTATATAAAAAAAAACCAATCTCTTTCTGCAAAATCCACTGGTTCTTTGAAGAGCTTTTAATTCCCAAATCTCCCATTTCTATTTTTCCGGAATACACCTGTGGATCTTTACCATATTTTCTTTATAATTTTGCTTTTCTAGTTTTGGAAAATTTTTGTTGGCTCAATGTTTGGTATAAGGTTATTTTGTGTCATATAGGAGTGTATGTTTGTGGATTTGGGGCGGGAATGGGACAAGGGTTTTGTATAAATAGATGCTCAATGGTGATTGACGCGCCATTGAGGTTTCCCCATCAAGAACAATCTCGGTTCCCTCTCCCAATCTGCCAGCTCCACACCATTGTCATGCGAACCATATTCCAGTTCCATCACTGCCACCATGAAGGGCTTAGTCCTACGATGCTCATTTAGAGCTATTTCCAATTGCAATAGCCAAACTTGGAGCTGTGATAAGATTCATAATAAATCAAGCTTTTGAGTCTTAAAGAAATGGAATCACATCGCTAGCCTTCTGGTGGTTGTTCTTTTATTGAGTCCATCAATTAAGTTTACGATAAAGGAAATAAATTGTTAATTTTGGTTGAAAAGAAGGAACTCTCTCTCTCTCTCTTATGTTCCTTTTGGCTGGCACTTTTAAAATTCAACAGTCACTTATGTAGTCAAGTAACTTTCAAGCCAATGGTACAAGGCCCATCAATAAATGAGGAAGTCATGCTTGTACATACTTCATTTACAACTTTGTGATTTGCATAGCCCCTTCAGGGTGTTCACATAGGGTATGAGTTATTCATATTACCAATGTCGACAATCTTCATATTTGGTCTATAACACCACAAATATAGAAAGACACATTGTATGAGAGAGGAAGTTGAAGTGGGGTATCAATTACCATATTCCTACATTAAATTGCGTGGATGGGCCAATTGCACCAGTGCAAATCCTGAGAAAGAAGCTCCTTAATCGTAGTGTTAGTCAGGGTGCTTTGGATTGTGATGCTGAAGTAGTCCTGGTCCAGCCTTGGTTCAAGCCTGTGACGGCAGTTCACAGCCATCCAAAACGTCGATCTTTTGCTGTCCACCAGCTTCCTCGCATGTGTTGCCGAAGATAAGGGTTGTGTGGTTTTCAGTCCTGTTGTGCGTGAATTGATAGTCGTCAATCAGGTTGAAGATAAGAGGCCTTAACGCGTGATTGGGATAGGGGTCTTAACACTATGAAATAACCTTACGGGTAATATGGTCATTTCATGTAGTAAGGAAGAAACACGTTTGATGGTGGGGGATGTTGAAACCAGTTTTTTGAATTATAGGGTTGATTACAGAATTTGAAAGTTTAGGTGGAGAATTGCAAATAAGGTGGTAGATTAAGGGGAAAAAGTGCAATTTACCCTTTTTTTATTTAAAAAATGACTATTTGCTTCACTCCATTTGAAGTACAAAGATATTTTCTATACGAGCAATGAGTTCTTTTTTGTTTATTATTATTATTTTTATTTTTTCAGCTGAAAAAAAAATTGATGTAAAGCATTTGGTGCCTCAAGTTTAACTGTGTAGAGAATATAAGGTGTAAATTATTTGTATGATATCTTCATATTTAACATTTCAATACTTCACATATAGTCCCAACTTTATGAAAAATTGCCCCGTGTAATGGTAAATACTACATAATGGATATTAATGGAAAAGGACATAGCTAGGAATTGTTTAATGGAAATGACATACTAATGGCACTAAATACTGAAGAGGAAAAATTTGCAGACGGCTAAAGAAAGCAAAGGAGAGGGGGGGAGAGAGAGAGAGAGAGTTATATCTCTTAATAATTTTTTTTTGATAGGCAAGCAAGCAAATCTCATTGCAGGTGATTAATATTTTCGGGTGAAACTATCTTAAATTTTTATAAGTAATGTATATTCAATCAAAGCGCAGAGGAGCGCAACTCTAATACACAGGGTGTATACAAGAGAACTCCTGACTCATAAAGAAAGAATAACATAAATCTAAAAACTCAAAAAAAGTAGAGACATATGTAGTATTCTAGGCCACTCTCCATATGTACAATGTTTGTAGCATCAATCTCTTTAATTCTAACAAGCCAATCTCATGATCGTCAAAGCTCCTTGCTTCCTCTCTCGCCAAAGACACCACATCAAACACGAAGGAGCCAACCTCCATATGTGCAAAGCCTCATGGTTACCCAATTGTCCCTTCCAACAACACAACAACTCACTCATCCTGCGAGGCATAATCCAAGCAATACCAAATAACTGAAAAAACAGACTCCGCATCTCTGAAACTATCTTAAACTTATTAATGGAGGTGTAAACTATAATCCTTAAATCATGGTTCCTGAATATAATTTCAAATAAGACAGCTCATTGTCTAAAAGATTATGGATTATGTGCACATGCATTTTATTAGTATGTCATCTACTGCTTTCGAATTGTCTTGGTTAATTGTAGATTTCAAAATATCTTGTGAATTTTGGAATAAATTTCTCTTTTTTCCTAAGCCATTATGTGTCTAGAACAACTTATTTGTTTCTTTGATCCTAAACAGAAGACTTATTATGGAAGATTTAGTCTGACATACTAATTCTGTTGCTTTAACCACAAATTTGAATTTTTGAACAGGTTCAAGCCCCACATTACAGTTCTATCTCACCCATCTATACATATTCACACAATGGTACTGCTTGGAGATATTTTAATATTTTAGTAGATTGGTCTATTTTGGAGCCTACCATATTCTTTTGATTACTTATATTATTTTGTATTGAATCTTCAGACACAGTGGCCAATTACCCCTCAAGGCTTACCAAAGATATTTCGCCTGATAATGCTTTTGCTCAAGCCGTTAATTCAGTTTTTCATGCTTCTTGGTTTCTTTGTTTTAGGATACCTTCTCCTGATGTTTTTATTGTGCAGGTGAGCCCTCATGTTTCACTTGAGTATATTGTGCTCTTTATTTAATAACTTTGTGGCATATGTGGTTGTGGTGGCTATTGATTGTTTAGGCCAAAAAGAAAGGGGTTGGCCAATGATTGTGATTGTATTTACTATCCCCTGTAATTCTTTTGTTTTTATGTTTATGTTTGTGCCCATGTGGAATATGAAAGAGTCCAACATTTCTTATGATGTATATGGATAAAAGTAGTTGTTTAGCAAAAAATTTAATAGTAACTTTTGTTATGACAGAGGAGGTCAATTGATGGCTAAATACAAATGATTGTGTACTCATTTGTAAGTCATGTGACCTTTTCTGTTATTAAATGCTGATTATTTTACCTGGATAACTGGAGGGAGACTATGTGTGTAACACTGCATAGTTGTTTCCTTTTCCTTTTCCATTTAATACAATTTTATTTGACTCGTAATAAATTTATTACTACAATTTTAACACTTCATGAAAAAAGAAAGAAATTAACATGTGGATATGGTGGCTTGTGTGCCAGATACATATTCTTTTCTAAATGAAGCAAAATGCTATTCTTAAAAGACGTCTCCTCATTAACTAAATCTTCTGTCGCAATTACATTTCCATAGCTAAATAATATTTTCCGTGAGAGAACTTGCGAAAGTAATTATTTATGAGTCATAGCATAGCGTTAAACGTGCTTATACCAGGTTGTATCAATTGTTATGTACATCTTTCCTCTGGTGCTAGAAGAGCTACTTCATGAATAGTTTTTCCTGGATGATTTCCCCCTCCCTCCCTCTCCATGTAGGGAGGTTTGTAGTTGGCTATTTAAATTTTCAGCTGCTTCTGAAGGTCGTGGGACTTATGTTTGGAGAATGACAGACTATTTTGGGACATGTTACCAATTCACTAGATGAAGCTTAGGCTCACCATCAAAACTGTCTTAAAGTAAGACCCTTTGAATACGCTCCACTCTTTTAGATATACCGGCTGGTAAGTTGAAAAGGGACAAGAAGTACCTAGGTAAACTGGAAAGCATGCTCTTGACAAGGGTTAGACGGCTGCCTTGAGCCAAGTTTCTTCCAACTAGCCAATCTTTCCATTTTCTCAACTACCCCATCCCAAATAGCTTTTGAATTGAAAGAAGCGCCCGGGGGAAGACCCATATATTTCAACGGCAAAGAAGAAATACTACAATTTATAATGTTAACCAACTCTTCCTGATGCGGTACATGACCCACCACAACTGATTTTGATTCTGAAGGTTGACGTTCAAGCCCAAAATAGCTTCAAAACACACAAGAATGCGCCCCATATTAAGGAGTTGGTCTTGATCTGCATCACACACAATAAGAGTGTCATTTGCAAAAAGATGGGAGATCTCCAAAGCGGCTGCGTTTTGGAGGTCGACTTGGAATCTAGATAAATAGCCCCCAATCGTAGCTCTAGACAACATCCTACTAGGAGCCTCCATGACAATCACTAAATGGAGATGCGAAAGTGGGTCCCCTTGGTGGAGGACCCTAGAGCTTGCAAAGAAACCATGCGAGCTACCATTAATCAAAATAGAGAAACGGGCTGTAGAGATACAGACGGATATCCATTTCCTCCATTTTGAACCAAAGCCATGACGCCTTAAAAGATAGGGGAGGAACTCCTAGTTGACACGGTCATAGGCTTTTTCCAAGTCCAGCTTGCACAACAGAACAAGAATTCTAGATTTCAGTTTGCTGTCCAGACATGCGTTAGCTATAATAACTGAGTCTAAAATTTGTCTCCCCCTTATAAAGGCATTTTCATTATTTGAAATGAGGGAACCTAGCACCTGTTTCATTCTAATAACAAGGACCTTAGCCAAAATCTTATAGACACTCCCCACCAAGTTGATAGGTGTGAAGTCCCTTACTATTGAGATCTGTCACTTGAATCTCATTGTATTTGGAGTCTCGTGGGTCATGCCTAGCAATATCTTAAAACTGCTTCACTATTGGAAGACTCAAGCCTGGGGACATTTCAAAGAGGCCATTTGGAAAGTTATCCTTGCTTTACTAATGTGGAGCATTTAAAGAGAAAGAAATCAGGGCCTTTTTTAGCATCACAAGTCTAATGCGCTAGGATTAAAATCCTCCTTTTTGAGATCTCTTCTAGATTGGGCTATAACTTGTGTTCCTAATATTTCTCTCTCTAATCTTGTAGATCTTGTTAACTTTTTAGATTTTCGACTCTGATAGGGTGATTGCTTCTCTTGTATACTCTCCATGTAGAGTTGGGATGATCATACTTTGGCTCCTTTTTTATTGGTCATCATTTAATTCATTTCTCGCCTCTTGTCTTTAATTTTTCAATCATTTTTAGCCACTTCTTTGAAATTTTGTATGTTTCTCAATGTGTGTGTGTGTTTGTATCCAGAATTCTTGATTTTTCATTTCTGTCTTCGTATGCTAATCATTTGCACTTGAATGCTCTCTTTCTTTTGTAGAATCCTCCTTCTATTCCAACCTTAGTGGTTGTAAAATGGGCAAGCTTGCTGAGGCATTCTGCATTTGTGATTGATTGGCATAATTTTGGATATACACTACTTGGCTTGTCCCTTGGGAGAAGTAGTTGCTTTGTCTCTGTATATCGTTGGTAACAATTGATTTGTTTTTAAGTTTCAATTTGTTTATGTTGTCCCTTTTTAGCAGTACAATATTTGTTTTTCTGGACACATGTTTAGGTTTGAGAAACGTTATGGGAAGATGGCAGATGGTTCCCTATGTGTGACAAAGGCAATGCAACATGAACTGGCTCAAAATTGGGGGATTCGGTAAGAGGCTTGGCTCAAAAGTTCGCAGTTCCATTTTTCTTTGTTTTTTCCATTATAAAAATTTTACTTAATGAGAATTTCTTATCTTATTCTGGTCAAATTGATAGAGCTATTGTGTTGTATGATCAGCCTCCTGAGTTTTTTCGTCTTGCTTTGCTTGAAGAAAAGCATAAGGTGAAGCAATATTTCTTTGTCAAGCTCTTACCAAGAATGTTTTTATTGAAGAATTATGTCTAACATGTGGATCACTTGTAGTTATTTTGTAGAATAGATAAAAATCTCTGTCAACCTCTTGGAGTACGGGATTATGTCCACAATGGTACGTTGAAGTTTTGACTATTTTTTTCCCCATTTAATTGAGGTTTAGTAGAAACAACCTGTTTGGTCAAGTTACACACTTCTTGCAGGAAGTTTAGGAATCGGGAACCATGACCTAAACGAGACCCTGTTTACTACCCAGGTCGGCACTGACATTTTCTTGAAGCCAAACAGGCCAGCACTTGTTGTAAGCAGTACGAGCTGGTGACTCTTCTTCCTTTGATGAATCTATTGATTTTGTAATTTCTGAATATTTATTGCCATAATCTTTGAATTTGGTTTGGCATGTCCTGTTACTATGTTATTTTTTTTTTTGATTTGGTAATAGAATTAGCGCTTCTTCAGCTGCATGCCCTTTATTAGCTGCTATGGATTATTTGACATTAACGCATTGCATATGGTGTTTTGATTATTGTCTTCTCTGTTCATTGAAATTTCTCTACTTTCTGCATAAGATGTTACCCTTTTATTTGCTTCATCTTCCAAGTATTCTTACTAAAAAATATCCAAAAGCAAGTATAGTACTAGAAGTGTTTTACAGAATTAAGAATTGGTTCACCCCCCCCCTCCCTCTTCTGTCTTCTCGTCTCTTCTCTTTCCCCCTCTTTCAGTGGTGCATGAGGGCGCGTTTCTTGGTCCCTCTTGTGCCGTTTCGTTTTCTTGATGGGGTTCCGTCGGTGGTGTTCTGTGGAATCCAAACGTTTTGAATTGCACATAGAGGGAGGTTCTACGGGGCTGAGACTTAGTGAGATTAGCAAGGGCGTTACTTGCACCATTTTCCTGGGCAGGAAGGATACCTATTGGCTGCTAGAAACGGTTGAGGACTTGCTCTAGGCAAAGAACTCATCGGTTTTTTGGAAAAGATCTCGTGCTGGCTTCTCCGGTATTTTTGCCCAACGTTGTGCCAATAAACATGGATGATTTCTGGTTGTGGAGGATTATGGTGGTGGTAGACGAAGGGGCTTCATGTTAGTGCCGGAAGGTAGAAAAGGAGAAGGCTAGGAGGCTTTTCGTTCGAGCTGCGTTCCATGGTGAATCATATGAAGACTGATAAAGGTGGTGATAAGTGCCCGTCGAAGAAGGATCACGGTTCCACACCGATAGAGCCGCCACTCACAGTGAACGTACTAGAACCTTCACGACAGAGATTGTTTGCAGATGCGATGATGGGTTCGTCAAACGTGTCAGAGCCCCTGACGTTGATGACAAGACCCAACATGAAGCTGCTGAAGAGAGCGGAGATGGTGGCAGTTCAGAAGTCGAGGGTGCCGGTGACGTTTGACATGCTGCAGTCTGACACACCAAAGGCTGAAGCCGCAATTGTAGCGAAGAAGACGTGGGGTCTTCCTAACGTTACATCTGCAGGAAAAGGCGCTTACCTTTTTGTTGATAATCAGCAGCTCTCCTTTAGAGACACGTTAGAGCGCATAAAGGGGGACGTGGAGAAATATTTGTCTTGGTTGGACTCGGGCTTACACCCATCCTCGTGTGGGCTCCTGGGCCCAGCGTACAAGCCCTCTACCGCAGCCCATCATAAGCCTCATGTTAACAGCCCACCTAAGAGGAAATCCAAGTTTGGGACATTGGGCTCTCGGCCCAAAGTTTTCTTCAAACCCATGTTGGCAAACGAGGTTCGGGTC
>FXXK01002028.1:0-44747 GCA_900184695.1 Betula pendula
CCATTCTTCGAATTGGGTCACTGTTACGACTTTGCTAGTAGTGTGGGTCACCCCAGGTCGGACTGTTAGTATAAGACGGTATGTTTGTGCAATGTCCGGGGCACTGATATTGTAGCAAATGTTCTTACAAAAACACGCAAACCCTGCCGAGAGGGGATTAATGTCTCGAGTAGACCATAATCTTGACATATGACATGTTCTCTTACTATATCATGTATTATAAATATATTTCATCATCATGACATGTTTATCCCATAACTATGATTATCAATGCCTGTGATTTATAAAATGAGTTCACAAAATGATAACATGTACGCCATGTATTGCTACTGTAACGCCCAAAGAATTTAACTAACTTGTAATTAAATTCATGGTTCGCCTCTCAGCCTTAACTATCCAAATTAAGACTTAGAGATATCTCTATTCTCTTCTCTTTTGGGAGAAAATTAATATGTAAAACATCGATTTGAGGATCACCTTATACACATGATTAATTCATTAGAATGTAGTTAATCCGAGGTAAATTGTCTGTAGGGTATCCAAATTGAAAGAAGTTAGTTAATGGGAAAGAAAAAAAAAATATCTTTGCGGTTTATGTGCTCCAGATTATATCTCACTTTGTAACAAATTACGTTTACCTTTTAATTGCCTTTTGGTTTGTCTTTCCTGAAGCTTTCTTGACTTATTGATTGCTTCATTTTTATTTTATGGTACTTACTGGGATCTGTTTGCCAGTGAAAACTTCATGCACTTAAGATTTCATGTAATATGAAAGGCCTTCATGTGGCACTTGATGTCAGATGTGCACCCACATGTATAGTAGTGTGTTAGATAGTTTGTTTCTATGCTATCTGAGCAATCTAACAACTGTTGTTTCTGAAACTAAATTGCAATTTTAGCATGTTGTAGACTTTTGTGAGATTTCTCAATTAAAATGATTGGTTTATGAATTCTTGTCAAAGAAGTATCTTGGACCAATCTGTTAACTTTTGTTACTAGCTGTGCAGTGCTCTGCTTCTGTTGGATATTAAAATGTCTTCTGCTCGATAGTTGGTAATTGGTGCCTTAAGAAGAAAGTTTACATTATTGTAAAGCTGTTATGCAAGGAAATATAGTACCAGTCCCTAGATTGTATTCTAGCCGCTATTCATGTCTCCGGCCTTTTGTTCTGAATGTCTTGAGGGTCTGAATAAACTTTCTTCACAGTTGAGAATCTGAGATACATATTTAGGGTTCAATTGTTGCGCCAATTAAATCTTTGAACCTGAATGTTTGCTTCACTTTTTGATTCCCCTTTTATACTGAAATATGTGGCTCAGAAGGGTGTCTCTTAAGGTATGTTATCTTTTCATACTTTGGAATAAATATAATGGCTTTTAACTGGGGAGTATCTCGAGACTTTGTCACCTTGTGTTGTAACTTTCAAATGTGAAGTCGGGCATGCATCAGTTTGGAGTACTTCAATTCTTTAGGGAGCTGTTATGATCTCATTCCTTATGGTTCAGGAATAGAGCATGGTGCTTCTGTTCAGCATGTATGTATTCTTTTCCTTTGATACTTTGTACTGTTGAGGAACATGGTGAATAAAATTGTCATATCAATCATGGTAGTGAGTTTTTCTATTTGTTGATTGGCTTTCCTGTGGATGCTTGCCTTTAATCTGTCTTGTTGTGTGTTCAGGTTTAAATTCTCACAAGATGCTTGTCCTGAGTTTATCTCATAATATCTTTGTGCCACTGCTGGATCAAATTTGTTTTTACCATGATGGAGGTAATTGTATTTTTGCTATCCTAAATCAGGGCTGATTTATTGTGTTGAAGTTATTGGTTTGTTTAAAATGCGTTTCCCCAAATTAACATCTTGTTCTGATTACTGCCATCTTTGTGTTTTGGTGGTTGGAACATACACATGCGGGATCAGAAGATAAAATTTGTATGAGAAAGCTGAAATTGGTACCACTGCAGCTTCTGCTGTATTATTGATTGACGCAAATTTTGGTTTTTGCTGTTATATGTTGTTAATTTTTTTTGCATTTCTTTTGGGTCAGTTAGTTTTAGACCAAACATCTAGATGCGAATTTAAATTAATCAAAGGTCAACCACCAAATAGGATTACAGGGCCATGTTCCTGTCCCCTGTGCTATTTTTCTTGGTTATAATTTAACACTGGAAAGGGGTCGTATTCTGATCCACATCTCATTTTCTGTTGGCAATCTTTTCTTTTCTGAAAAATCTCTACACCTGGTTGATTTTTTTTTTTCTTTCCTTAATTGATTTTTCAGAAGTTGCGTTTGAGGTTTGTATATCTCTGTCTCTGATTTATGAAGCATAATATGATGACTTAAGTTTCAACATTATCTGGGAAGTTCTACGGAGAAAAAAGGAAAAAAAAAAAAGGATTTATTCCCAGTCTGTGAGCACAAGAATTTTATTTCTTTTTTCCCAGCAGAATATTTACTTCTTAATGAGTTTGACTTCATTTTGGAGGGCTGTTATAAGGGCAGAACAATCTACAGTGGCTCGTGATACAGAATGTTAGAGAAAGGGGCGCAAGGAATTTGAGGTGCGGAGAGGTCCTGAGTTCTCGCTTTGGGTGCGAGAGGTCCCGAGTTCGATTCTCAGAATGCCCCTCTCTTGCCATTTCAATTTTACTTATCAAAAAGAATTTGAGGTTGCCAAATTCTAATTGCTGTTCCAATTGAATCTAAAGCTATAAAGAGGATGTAGTTTGGTTAATGATTGTATGCTTTTCTTCCTCGATAATGCTGCTGTCAAATGAAACAGGTCTGTTTTCTCTATGAATTCCTCTGTTATGATCTAGAGCTTAGATTATTCACTCTCATCTCTCATCTGTTTGTTGTGGCAATTTCTCTAGAAGGCACAGAACTAGTACCAATGGTGTCTCAAGTTGCAAATATGTCGTTTGTAGTCATATGAATGGACATACAAATTCCAGAGCAGTATAGGCATAACCAGCCAACCTGAGAGCTCAGAGCAGTATAGGCATAACCAGCCAGCTTGGTCAGAGCAATATGGATATGTTTCCAGAAAGCTTTGACTTAATGTCTCAAAATGGTATTTCAGGCTGTCATTTGTAGTCATATGAATGGACATACAAGTTCCATGTTAGGAAAAGACTGGCCACCACTTTCTAAGCCTTGATGCTATTGCCAGTTACAACTGCTTTTGTTACCAATCACCTGTAGTCACCGTGGGTCATTGACTTGGGATCCTCTGAAAGCATGAGTCGCACTTATATAGGGTATTCTACGTTTGATGACATCAATGATTCATACTTGCTAATGTTGTTCTTGTTCTTAGTAAAGCCTCTTTCTTTACCTGTCAGTC
This sequence comes from Betula pendula, assembly GCA_900184695.1. NCBI lineage: Eukaryota > Viridiplantae > Streptophyta > Magnoliopsida > Fagales > Betulaceae > Betula > Betula pendula. The sequence continues at coordinate 3,348 of FXXK01002028.1, forward strand.
TCTGCTTGTACTTTTTCTGTTCGTGTAACTAAATAATTTCATCCTTCTATCAGTAAATTTGGAAAGTTACTTGTATTTAGTGAGTTTTCTTTATCTTGGCTTATGTCAGTGAGCAATAAATGACGAGGAATCTTTCAAATATGTAAAAAATCATGCTAATAAATTTCTGTTGTCAAAGCGTGAGAAATGAGAAATGGAGTAGAAGAGAAAAGATAGAGGAAAGGAGATTAGGAGGGGGTTTCCTAAAGAAACATCCTATCTCCTTGAACCTAGGAGAAGAGAAAGGTGGTTCACTTGAATGTAGGAGAAGAGCTCATGCAATGTAGTTCCTGCTAATCAACAGAAAGAAGGGGAGTTCCAGCCCTGTAAAATTGTTCTTGATATTCTTGCAAAGGTTCATCTAACATGATCATTAATAAACTGGAAAGATGGACAAATTTGGAGCCTTTCATTTGAATATAGTGGCACAAGGATTTATTAGAACATGGTGGAAGGAATGCTTTGGTGGTTAAGACCATTGATTATTGCTATAATCAATAGTAGGAACTTTTTGCTATCTTTGCTTATCAAAGGCTATTAGTAAACTTGAGTTGCTAACTAGCAGGATGAAAATTATGCTCAGTGTAATTGATATTTAATGCTTATAGATTTGACTAGAAATTGATATTTCCGTATAATAATTTCAAATTTACTGTACTAATAACTTTCGTGCACCAATTTCAATGCAATTTTGAGATTTAACTACAGTATGAAATTGATCGTCTTTGCAAGTGTTCACTGGAAATCTGACTTGTGAAGTGATTGCATGCTGATGACTGAGCCAAACAACTCTCTTATTAATATTGTAAGTTTGTAATGATGAAGGCAAGGAGAGCCGATGACTGAGCCAAACAACTCTCTTATTAATATTGATAAGTTTGTAATGATGAAGGCAAGGAGAGCCTCACCAAAAGCCAGCCTTAAGACTCAAATATATATAAAATATAGTTTGAATTTTATTAGCCTTCATTGGAACCTTATACCCCGTGGCACTGAGCTTCTACAGTATCCAATATGAATTTAAAGATTATTGCTTTGAGTGTCTAGGGTGATCTTGGAAAACACTCAATTGTGAAGAATTTTCTATGCAGATTATTTCTTAGAATATATGGGGTGATCTTGAGATAGGCTCAATTGTAAAGAATTTTCTGTGCAGATTATTTCTTTTAATGTCCAGGTTGATCCTGAAAATCACTCATTTTTTTGAATAATATTATGTGTAGTTGGGAGGGAGATATCCTGGGTTTGGCCTTTTGTAGCTTGGCTTGGTTTTGGCAGCAAGGGAAAAGACACCAAGAGGATCCCTGTGATTCCAATTAGTTATGGGACTTGAAGCTGCATGTGCAGATTACTTGAAAGCACTAAAAAAGGTAGTAATGTACATGTTTGAGGCCATCGTTTCTAATAGTGATGTACCTGTTAATTATTACATTCTTCACTTTTGAATCTGATGCGATTCATTTCACCGTACAAACAATTGTATGTCATTTCGACATGGACACAAGGTTTTTTTTTTTTCATTGTATATAGACATTTGTTTACTGGATTTCAATCCTCTTGTCAAGAGCTCCAGCAGGTGCCAAGGTCTTTTAATTTGTCCTTTTTTATTTCATTGTATTTAGACATTTGTTTACTGCCACTACAATTTTGTATGGCAGATCCCCAGCTGTTCATGTTTTGATTTATCAACTTTTCAGTGGGAACGTGTTGGCAATGAGATCATAGATTTGCAATGAAAATGATAGTGGAAGCTTTAAATGATGCATGATAGCCTCAGCGAGTGTATAGAATGCTCTCTAAAAATTGACTGCTCTGTATTATCTCCTATCTGAAGTCAGCATTTATGCGTTCATTTGTGCCAAGCTGTATGCTTATGGCTAAATTGTAGATGATTCTGTGACAATAATTTCCTAAATTGATTTTCCAATTGGTAAGCAAAGCACCGATTGTGCAGTATAAACCTATATACCTCCTTGTAACATTCTTCAAAAATACGTAATATCAACTTATTATTTTGGATGAATGAGTAAATTTCATTTCCAACAAACGAGCACTTTCAAAACACTATTTAGCAATGAGCTAAAGAAACCAACACTATACATGTACATTTAGTATAAAACTCTCCAGAAAAAACGAAGCCTATCTGCAACCAACCCCTGCCAATGCCCCATTAGAACTGCAGCTTTAGCTCGTACTTCTCATTGTAATGCTCTGAGAAAATTGTTCTTCACCCATGTCTGATCCACAACCCAAAACCAACCGGCACAAGCTAGTTGGCAACGTTTTCTTCTGCCAATGCTGAATCCCCATGGAAAGCACATCATCCCAGCTAAACGGAGAGTCTTCAACATCAACTGATGCCAACCCTGCTTGCTGTAATCACAAAAGAAAAATAGATGCTCCTTCCCTATCTTCAATCCCATTTCTGCAGAAGCTATATTGAACATCTCCTTAAAACCCCATTGAAGCAACTCGGCACATTTCATGCTTTAGTAACATTTCATGGAAACTAAATAAGCTTCCACCAATCCACCACACATTGCTTCTCTCTAATCTCATTCCATGTCTCAGAACTGGAAAAGCCTTTTTAAACACTAAAATTACAATGTCAATCACTTTCCAATAACCATGTCTTCTGCTTCAACAGTATTAGGTATTATTTTTATTTGTTATGTCATAAACTTTTGGAAGCAAGACTGAAATCAGTTCTTCTACAGTTTGTGAGACAAAATCTACATTTGGAAGATGAAGAGCCATATGATATTCCTCTTCATTAAATTCGATCCTCTTTAATGTTTTCTTGTAACTCTCAGTGGCTGATCTTGGGTGTCCTCTTGCAATTGATACCTGCAAATCCATGAAAAGCCGTTACCCATGGCAAACATATAATGATCAAGTGAATTTAAAACCATCAAAAAATTACTCTTTTTTGCATAATAAAATGATCCATCCTAACTTCTGGATGAAAGAAGATGGAATCTTATAAATACATCTTAGAATGCATCTCTCTCTCTCTCTCTCTCTGATGAAAAATTAGCAAGCATGTCTGCCTTTCATGTCATAATGTACAAATACTGCAATATTACACTAAACTGAAGACATAATTATGACACCTCCCCAAACAGGACTACATACTACTACAAAAATTCAAAGAGCCAAGACTTCAAGAGAAGGATATAAAATTAAAATAGGATGAGGAACTAACCAAATGTCTTTTTCCCATCTCAGAAAGCCAAAATCTCCACTCCCTCATATCCTCCCCATTATTTTTAACAGATATGCTGGTCCACTTTAGTGTTATGAAACTCAACTTTGTCCAACCCAAAGGCCAGTCCCTCCCGATGGCTTTGACATACGCTCTTTCAGAAACCAATATTTGCAAAAAGTATAAACTGCAAATTCATATTCTAATTGATCAGAGGCTCAAATCTTTGCACCGAGTCCTGCTAGGCGTCCGTCTTTGCGTCCGTTTTAGTGAAAAAAAAAAATAAAAAATCAAAAAAAATGCTTTTTCTACTAAAAAATAGGCTTAAAGTTATCCAATTCTCATTTTGTTTTTTTCTAAGGTCATGAAATGGGGATGAAATAAGCCTGAAGCTGTTTTTTGTTAAAAAAAAATATTTTTCTTATTTTTTATCTCAATAAAAAATAAGAAAAAATTATTTTTTTAACAAAAAACAGCTTCAGGCTTATTTCATCCCCATTTCATGACCTTAGAAAAAAACAAAATGAGAATTGGATAACTTTAAGCCTGTGTTTTAGTAGAAAAAAGCATTTTTTTTATTTTTTATTTTTTTTCTGAGGGAAACGGACGCTGGGCGTCGTCAAAGACGGACGCCCACGCTCTACTCCTTTGCACCCCTATATTTCTGCTCGCTTAACAGCCATAAACGTTATCGGGCAAGAATCTAAAAATAGTACTAATATGCAATCGAAAGAATAATCGAAATTTCTTTTTTGGAAGAACAAAACCACTTTTCCATGTGTGTTGGGGGGGGGGGACAGAAATAGCTCAAACTGGTTTGTAGCAATTAACTACAAACCAATATAATAAAATGACATGTGTCCCTTAGCATGTGAGAAACACATGTTTTTTATTAATGCTATTTAAAAAAAGCATGTGAGAAGCACATGCTATTAAAAAACATGTGTTTTTCACATGCTAAGGGACACATGTCATTTTATTATACTGGTTTGTAGCCAATTGCTACAAACCAGTTTGTAGCTAATTTCTGTCCGTTGGGGGGAGGATGTATTTGTAGCCACTGCCTTATAAAGAGAGCTACAAGTGCATCATATTTGCTAGGAACAGGTTTCATCATCGTCTTCCTGATCACGAACAGGTTCAACAACCCAAATCACACAGCAAATGCTAACAAACATTTAATATGATTTAATAAATAAATAAATAAGCAACTATCCATTGTTGTACTGGAAAAGCAGGGTGGTTTTAGCTAGATACCATCTTTAACTTCAGCATTTTAGTGGCTGCTCTCATGGTAGCCAAAAAGAAGAAAATGTAAAGGTAGTTACGTAGGAAGCATTTGATGTTGTAAGCTTGTAAGTTCTTAATATTTTCTTCTTTTTTTCTTTTTTTTTCATCTGTTTTCTCAACAGTAGAATGGACAATAGATGTAAGCTGATCAAAGTTTTGAATTTACTAGCATTTTACAAGATGGAGTGAAAGCATAATGGTAGTGGATATTGACAGTAAAATCATGAATAATATTTCGAGTGATCACCTGCTAAGAATATATATCCCATCCCCTGCATTCTAGTTGATCTAATGGTTTTCTAATAAGAACTCTACAATAAAGTACAACCATACCTGTAAAACTCAACCAAAATATCCTCACAAGAGCCAGCATTGACTATATTATCCCATTCCAAACTTGAAAAGTATGAGGAGAAGTTTTGAATGAATCCTAAAACTGTCTCCTTATCCAACCCTACCAGGCACACTAAGTAGCCTAATAGAGAATGGGGAAGAAATTTCTCAATCTCTTAGGGACAGTGTGAGTGACTTGCCGTCTAGTGGGAGCACACCACTAGAAGAGGATTCACAAGAACCTCAATTGCGTAGAAGCAAACGTGGAAATATCCCTCGACGTCACTATGAGATTGAAGGGGAAGCTTTCATGATTGCTCTGCAAGATGATGATGAGCCTCGGTCATACCATGAGGCTATCTCATGTCATTTTAGTAGTAAGTGGATGAAAGCAATGAACGAAGAAATAGAGTCAATGATGACTAACCAGGTTTGGGATCTGGTAGACCTTTCACCAACACGCAAAGTCATTGGAAACAAATGGGTCTTAAAAATCAAGCGTAAGGCGGATGGTTCAATTGAAAGGTATAAGGCACGCCTTGTGGCGAAGGGTTACACCCAAAATGAGGGTGTTGACTATGAGGAAACCTTCTCCCCAGTAGTGAGGTTTGCCTCCATTTGCATTATCCTTGCCATTGTCGCACATTTGGATTTAGAACTATTCCAAATGGATATTAAAACTGCATTTCTCAATGGAGAACTAGATAAGGAAATATATATGGATCAACCTATTGGTTTTGTGGCCAAAGGACAAGAGCGCAAAGTTTGCAAGCTCAAACGATCCATTTATGGATTAAAACAATCATCTAGGCAATGGTATCTCAGATTTCATGGAGCCATTATTTCTAATGGTTTTATGATGATCGAAGAAGATCATTGTGTTTATATGAAACGGTCCAAAGGAAGTTTTATAATCCTTTCTTTGTATGTTGACGACATTTTATTGGCAGAAAATGATAAAAACATGATTGTCACCACTAAAAGGTGGTTGTCCTCTACTTTCGAGATGAAGGACATGGGTGAAGTAGAATTTATTCTTGGAGTTAAAATTTGTAGGGATCGTTCAAAGAAACTTCTATGTTTGTCTCAACAGACTTATATTAAGAAGATTCTTGAACGCTTCCAAATGCATAATTGCAAACCCATTGACACTCATGTTTTTAGGGGTGACGCCTTAAACCTAGGAATGAGTCCCAAAACTCATGAAGAAAAGGAAAAGATGTCTCGTGTTCCATATTCCAGTGCGGTGGGTAGTTTGATGTATGCTATGATGTGTACTCGACCAGATATATGTTATGTTGTTGGGTTAGTCAGCAGATTCCAATCTAATGCAGGGCTTGCTCATTGGAAAGCAGTAAAAAGAATACTCAGATATCTCAAGGGAACGATGGATTCCACACTTTGCTATCAAGGTGAAAATTTACATTTAGTTGGTTACAGTGATGCTGATTGGGGTGGTGACCTAGACGAGTGCAAATCCACGACAGGATATGCATTTTTGCTTAATAATGGAGCAATTACTTGGCGTAGCAAAAAGCAGCCGTGTATAGCTTTATCTACCATGGAGGCAGAATATATAGCATGCTCAGCAGCGGTACAAGAGGCAGTTTGGTTAAGGCGATTCTTTCAACATTTGAATGTGGTCATAGATATTGATGATCCTGTGACAATTTATTGTGATAGTATGGCAGCACTTGCCTATACTAAAGATCCCAAATATCATGGGAAAACCAAACACATAGACATTAGATATCACTACATGCGAGACATGGTTGCTAAGAAAGAAGTGGTGCTTAAACATATTTCTACGACTTAAATGATAGGTGATCTCGAGATGCTTATATGGCTCATGTTAGGAGTTTAGGACTACGTAGATTATGATTATTATGCTGACCATGTACATTGGATGTATTTTATGTGAAATATTATTAATATATGTGCTGAGTTTTTTTTTTTTTTTTTTTCATTTTCTAAGTAACATTAAATGAATTGTATTTTTATTAGCATACACATTTGCCATGTTGTATTAGCGGAAAAAACAAAAAGGTATGTCGACAGGTTTAGATCGACTTTCTCACATGAGTGATCGCCTCTAGCGCTATGTTAGCGAGTAGAGATGAGACAATGTGTCTTTTGGCGCTTCGATAGCAAGCAAAGTAAAGATAAGGTCGCCTTAGTTTGTGCTAAGATGAGACACATTTATAGATTTGTCGCCTTAGTTGGTACTAAGATGAGGTCCATAATAATTATGATTATTATTATGAAAGGACCATGCATGGATATCCCACAATCCATGTAACCTGTGATTAGCCAGATGTGAGACTTTAATTTGGCGCCTAAGGTGGCGAGCAAATAAAGGACTCGGGTTAGGCGCTTGGGTAGTGACTAGATTAAGATTTGTATGGTGTATTAAGTTTAGACATACGCTCATTTAGAAAGAGAACTCCACTGTAGCATGTATTTCATACTATATGTGCTTATGCGACCTATAGTTGAGGTGAGTGAATCGATCCTTGCTTCCTCACCATGTGAGTCCTATTGGGTCATTATTAAGACCCCAATTATGCCCTATGTGACCTTTGACTATGTTATGAGGCAAAGGATTCAATGTTTGCTACTTTAGCATGTTGTCTATGACCATGAATGATGCGGTCTAAAGAAACATGATTGGGAAAGCAATTGACCTTAAGCTAAGTAACATGAGGGTGAAGGAAGACTATTCAGTAACACATTCACGTTTTGTATTTACAGTCGACAGGTTATGTCGCTTCTCGAATGTTGCAACATAATCGTGAATACATTACAGTTAGTGGGAGGTTTAACATAGTTCTAAAAGATTAAGTTCAGGAGGGATCCAAGATGTTTAATCCAATGTGACGGAATGAGTCTGAGGCATAACGAGACCTTGTTTTTGTTTTTGTTTTAGGGATGTTGCTATGCTAGTCTCTAACAAGACTTAGTATACTGCTCCCGATCTTTCTACAGGTGTGCTCAATGGTCGCACGACCTATTTGCTAGTATGAATGATGTCAGAGATTGATAAGAAAGATGTATTGATATGAGAGATGTATGGTTAACCTAAAACTCACTGTGTGTAAGTGGGAGATGTTAGTAATTGAACATTAATATACCCACAGTGAAGTTGGTCCATATATTTCCAAAAGTTGTATTTCTTGGAAATTATAACTTTCTTAACCAAGAGTTGTATCTCTTGATATTGTAACTTCCATAACTAAGAGTTGTGTCTCTTGGTTGGTTATAAATAACAATGGAATGAGAGTTACAGAATTCATTCATTCAATCTATTCAAAATTCTCTCTCAATTCATTCTTGTCTCTCTTATTCAAATAGTATTTAGGTTGTGAGCATATGTGTTTTGTTCTTGTAATAAAACACTACCGTTGAGTTCTTCCAAATCTGGACATGAGAGGCATCACTATACATTGTAGAACACTTACCAAAGATCCTTGTGAGTGAGTTCTTGTAAAAGTTACACACCATAGAACTCTATGTTTTTATGTTTATGTTTTTTCCAACAAATTTGATAACACATTTTTCTGTGCATGTTAGATTTATTGTAAATAGAACGTGTTAGAGTATCATATTACCCATATTGCCATATTGCAAATATTATATGTAATCCCATACTATATTATGGTAGTTTTGTAGTTTTGTAATCTCATACCATAATCTGGTAGGAATTTAACCGTTTATGCCATACCCAAGCAAAATAACTTAGAACAAGAATTTCATAAGAATTTGTACATCATTTTCTAATGCTCCAAGTAAAGAAAACAGATGAAGAGGAATAAAAACATAGCCCCCAAAAGAAGGCAAAGAAGAATAAAAACATAGCCCCAAAAGAAGGCAAAACACATCGATTCAACAAAAAGCACCAACATTTCAAACTAGGGCTGTCAAAACGAGTTAACGGGTCGGGTTCGGGTTGACCCGCTTGACCCGTTAAGGGTAAACCCGGACACGACACGTTTAATAAAACGGGTCACCCGACACACGACCCGTTTAACAAGCGGGTCACCCGACACAACCCGTTTAGTTGCCGGGTCGTGCCGTACGGGTCGGGTTTACTGGACTCGACCGACTCGAATGAAGAAAAAAAAATCAAAAAATCGGCCAGACATAGTTTCTGATTTTTGAAGAGTGAAGACTAAAACCGTGAAACCACTGAAACGACAGAGGAGGAACTGAACGAGGGCATGGGAGATGAACGAACGAATGAACCCTCCACCCTCCAGCTGTCCAGCAGAAGCAGATCGTGCCGTGCGGCCCAGATGCAGTAACAAGACGGAACGCCGCGGCCCGCAGTGGCCGGAGAGAGAGAGAGGGAGGCGGAGAGGCCGTGAGAGAGAGAGGGAGATCGACTAAGAGGGAGAAGAATTGAAACCTACCAAATCGTGCAGCGGTGCGGCCCAGATGCGGCGTCCCCGACATCATTGACGACTCAACCGTTGTGGCCGGAAAGAGACAGGGAGATCGAGACTCGAGAGAGAGAGGAGCGGCGAGAGAGAGATAGGGAGATTGAGACTCGAGAGAGAGAGAGGAGAGCTGGAGAGGCTGTGCCGTTGTTAGCCTGTTTACCATGACGAAGACGAAGGAGGCAGAGCCAGAGCGTTTTGGGACTTGGGGGAGTTAAGAATTTATTTCTTCTGCCCTTTTTTTTTTTTTTTTTTATCGGGTTATCGAGTCAATCGGGTCACCCGATGGGTTGACCCATTTGACCCGTTAACTAACAGGTCATAAACGGGTTGACCCGATAACCCGTTAAGCCAAACCCAAACCCGGTTTTTTCGTGTCGGGTTCACGGGTCGTGTCAAAAATTGCCACCCCTATTTCAAACAAAAGAAAAGACAAAATAAAGAGCATTTTCCATACCCAATTTCATAAGAATTTGTATGTCATTCTATAACTTCAACAATTTGGAACAAAAATTTCATAAGAATTTGTACATCATTCTCTAATACTCCAAGCAAAGACAACAGATGAAGAAGCATAACAACATAGCCCCCAAAAGGCAAAGCACAATGATTCAACAAAAAGCATCGACCTTTCGAACAAAAGAAAAGACAAAATGAAGAGCATTTTCTACTCTTAATTGCCTCCACAAAAACAGAAACTCACCACAACAACGGCTAGTATAGGTGCTGAATTTCTCACCAGCAAAATTAAATATTCTCATCAACTTCCGTACCGTTTGCTAATGATAATATTGAGCTCAAATTTACTTAACATAATTCAAATTTATTCGATCAAACTCGAAAAAAGTAAAATAAAATGCATTTTCATACCACATTTTCCTCTATCAACCCTTATTGTTGGGTTGACCGGCTTCAGCTTGGGTTCTAAGTTCTTGAAGCTCCTTTTTTAAGGCTCATAGTCATGTCCTTCACACTCATCCTGCACAAATATCCAGCCATAGCCATCATCATAAAGCAAAATGTCAAAATGAGAACAAAATGTTAAATCACAAATGAAAATGCTCGAAATCATTGTGATTTTGCTCTCATTTTCTATATACATTGTTTGTTGCTAAGAGAATTGGGCGACAGACAGTTGAAGAGGAAAATTAATTCAGAATATCTAGAATGGAAGAACCTTGGATGTTCCTTATGCTACTGTTTGGTTCATCTTACATTTTTTTTTCTCCTAAAAAATGTAGATCCATCGCTGCACTGATGGATCTCTGTTTTGTATGATGGATCTCTGTATTTAGGAGGAAAAAATAAAAGATGGACCAAAATGATTAACAAGAAGCATTTCTTTTACGAAACTTTGTGGAATTGATTTCATGAGATTATATATATATATATATATAAAAAAAAAGTTAATAAAAGAAAAGAAGTAAGAAAATATTACCTGTTTTTTCCAAAACTGCCAATACCCGATGTAAGATGAATCATTTTATGTTTAACCTCTTATCGACTATACGCCATGCTTTTCATCTGTGGCTTGAAGCCGCTGAACAAGAGCATTTAGGCTGTCGGAAGTCTAATAGAGCAAATGTGAATATTTATGAGAAGGTTCATGTAGTCTTAGAAGAAGCCTTCATGGAAGGTTGCATAAAGAAATCATTTCCCAAAACTACCAATTCCCGATGTAAGATGAATCATTTTATGTTTAACCTCTTCTCGACTATCCGCCATGCTTCTCATCTGTGGCTTGAAGCCGCTGAATAAGAGCATTTAGGCTGTCGGAAGTCTAATAGAGCAAATGTGAATATTTATGAGAAGGTTCAAATAGTTTTTTTAAAAAAAAAACTTTCATAGAATGTTGCATAAAGAAATCAAAAAGGAAAAAGAGATCTGTTGAGCTTTGTCACGAGTCTGGTATTTAGAGAGGTTTATTGGCTTAAGGAAGATGAAGGGATAGTTGGGGGTCGTTCAATCTCTTTGTCTTGACTCTTAAGAAGCTCAATCACGTGCTTTGTTAAGAAGAATCCTTATATCATCACAGGCTAGCAAGATAAGGCTGAGGATGTGTAGTCGTTTTGTAATTTACTTTTCTAACTGAACAAACTTTTATTTATTGGACTTTACTTCTGCAACTCTTTAATTGCATACTCGTGGTAGAAAAAAAAACGAATTCTCTAGTAAGAGCTGGCATGGTCTTCATTCGAAATGAATGCAATAGCTGCATCCCAACATTCACGCAGATCAAGACACGCATATCACTGTGCAGTGCATTGAGTGCAGTGTATCGATAGTTGTGCGATGTGGCTTTTGAAAAATATTTAAACCCCTTGCCAAGGGGTGCCAAAAAAAGATTAACTATCTATAATAACAGGAATTAATTACGTCTAAGAAAAAAAAAAGGAATTAATTACACGTGGTTAAGGTGATTGCTCAGGACATGCAATCTACGGCCAATGTTTTCTTACGGTGAAAATGAAGGACACGTGTCAATGCTACGCATGAAAAGGACATGGTCCTACGTCCATAATTTAAGCATGACTGCATGGAATCACTTAAGTTGTAGATTTATTTCTATAGTTTGACTTGAGGTGATGTTAGAAATATGTCTGCATAGGTGACGTTTGAAAAATTTTGTGAAAATTTTATAAATTTTTAAGCGATTTAAAATATTTTTAACTTTTAATTTATTTTATTTTGGCTTTTTATATTTTTAATTTGTTTTATTTTATCTCCTTTTATTTGTTTTTATTGTCAAATTTTGTTGAATTTTTCAAAATACTTTTATATTTTTTTAAAAAACATATATATATCAAAAAATCTAATATACTTCCCATTTTACCCTCGCTTTGCCTTTTTGATTGAAGCTCAACGTTTAGGACACCCACATGAATGATATAAACGAAAAAGGAAAAGAAGACAATAAATGAGAAGGAGCTGCCAAAGTCTTTCTTCTTCAACATTCAGTCCCAAAGTTTCTCTTACCTGTGTAACTTTGCAAAATGTTCTATTCACTAAAGAGTGAAGCAACGTCTGGGGAGCCCATGTGTCGTTGTGGAGTACCTGCATATTTGAAGACTTCCTTTACTAAAGAAAATCTCGGACGGAGGTTTATGATGTAAGTTTTTGTTCTTTTTTTTTTGTTTTGGTTGTTTGGGGATTTCTCTAGTCTTTATTCCCGTTAGGGAAATTTCTCTGGTCATTCAACCCCTTCGTAAATGATAGTTAAAGGGTCAATTTTTGTTTTTCATGAACTTTTGAATCCTAGATCCGGACCATAATGGGACATATTTTTCTCTCATGAACCTGTACAATGTAGATCCAGAGCATAATAGCTTCATTTTTGTTTAGTTTTTTTTTTTTTTAAAAAAAATAGATCTAATCTAGGGTTTAACTTTTAAAGTCGAGATTTTTTTTTATAAAAATTGTACATTGTAGATGACTAACCTCTGATACGGCCTCTAATTTGAATAGGTTGGTCGGTCATGTGGATTTTTCCAATGGAACGATACTGACATGTGTGACCATGTTAAACGAGTATTGGATCGTTTGCAACACAGGGATGACAAGCTGAATAGTAACATTATAGAATTGAAGAAAAAGTTGGAGATTGAAGCATCCAAGAATGAGAATCAAGTCAAACCGAAAAAAGCACATTCTCTACTCTTGACATTTTCGTGGTTTTTTTTTGTTGTTTTTGTATCTGTGTTTGGGGGCAAATATTATGGTGCATGTAATGGGAATTTCGCCTATAAACATCTACCATGAATTTGCTGTTTTATTTTTCTTTTAAGTATTGACAATGTTTTTAAGGACTAATGTATTAGCTTAAATGTGTTTGGGTTAATTTTATGATGTTNATGACAAGCTGAATAGTAACATTATAGAATTGAAGAAAAAGTTGGAGATTGAAGCATCCAAGAATGAGAATCAAGTCAAACCGAAAAAAGCACATTCTCTACTCTTGACATTTTCGTGGTTTTTTTTTTGTTGTTTTTGTATCTGTGTTTGGGGGCAAATATTATGGTGCATGTAATGGGAATTTCGCCTATAAACATCTACCATGAATTTGCTGTTTTATTTTTCTTTTAAGTATTGACAATGTTTTTAAGGACTAATGTATTAGCTTAAATGTGTTTGGGTTAATTTTATGATGTTTGCCTCACTATTAAACTTTTATTGTAAGTGTTGACAATGTTTAATCCAATGACTAATATATTAGCTTAAATGTGTTTGAGTTAATTTTGTGGTATTTGCCTCACTGTCAAACTTTTATTGTAAGTGTTGACAATGTTTAATTCAATGACTAATGCATTAGCTTAAATGTGTTTTGGTTAATTTTGTGGTATTTGTCTCACTGTCAAACTTTTATTGTAAGTGTTGACAATGTTTAATCCAATGACTAATGTATTAGCTTAATGTGTTTGGGTTAATTTTGTGATGTTTGTCTCACTGTCAAACTTTTATTGTAAGAGCATTCATATTGAGCTCAACAAATGTTTGGCTAAATTTTAACTAAAACATCACTTTTTCATTTTAGCTAACAACTTTTCAAAAGAATCTATATTCGGCTCAGTATTTTAGCTAACAACTTTCACTATTCTATTTAAATATTCATTATCTATTCTTTTTTTATTCTTTCTTTATTATTTCTCTAACAATCATATTTTTGAAACCTTATCATTTCATAATAATCACATTTTTAAAAATTTGTCATTTTTTAACTGTCATATTTTAAAAAATTCATTTGTTTTTTATAATGGTCATTTTCTTTTTATGTTTTTCTAACAATCTTTACAAAAAAAAAAGAAGAGTTGAAGTACAAGAGAGAGAGAGAGAGAACATAAAGAAAGGAAGAAGGGGTAGGGAAAAAAAACAAATGAAAGAAGAGAGGACGACAGACAGAAAAAAATAAAAATAAAATAAAAATAAAATAAAAATAAAAAATAAAAATAAAAAAAATAAAAAAAAATTATTAGGTTTGTTGAGCTACAGTGCTCAACAAAGTTGCTGAGCACTGTAGCAACTCAGCAACTTTTTGGGTATTTTGCTGACCCGGATGTTGGATTTTATTTTTTATTTTTTATTTTTATTTTTTCTAAAAAAAACTACTTTGTTGAACCCAATGTGAATGCTCTAAGTGTTTGGGTAAATTTAAGTGTTGAAATTATGTGGTACATGTATACGGATGTGTACTACCAACTTGCATGTACCAAGTGCAATACGCGGTGCATGTAATGTTGTGGTTTCAAATACAATTAATTAGTTATCTGCAGTTCATTATGGCCTTCCAAAATCAATGTCATAAGCAAACACCATAAACCTAATAATAGTTACAACCAACATGTCCATCCCATGCCAAAATTATTGTCATAAGCAAATACCATAAACCTAATAATAGTTATAACCAACATGGTCATCTTATGCCAAAATCATTGTCATAAGCAAACACCATAAACCTAGAATATCAACAACATGTTACACAACAAAAGTTAATTGTTTTTGGATAAGATAATGAGAATATCAATATTGCCATGCAGGTCTTTTCTGTTTCTTCTTTGCCTCCATTCGTTGGATTCCCTTTTCAATTGTGGGTACAACCAGCCTTTTTGATGTCCTTGGTGCATTATCAATACCACTAGTCAGATCATGAGAGGCTGATGACTTTTTGTTAGCTGTCACTACAGGAACTGGAACGCCTTCACCCAACAATCTACTAGACCTTCAGATAGTTGTTAAATTTGCATATTTAAGTCCCAAGGTTTTCTTTCTTACACCAGTAGCAGTTGATGGCAGTGTGGCATGTGGAGCCTGTGAAGGCTGAGTATCCGCATCATTTGGATCTTTACCCTTACTCCCTTGTATCTGACCTTTCCCTTTCACTGCACGTGGAATTCCTTTATGGAAATAATTAAACAATTGCTTGGTTAACTTGTCATTAAACAATGGAACAAAAAAAATTGTGAACAAGTACATAAGCATCACCTGTGGAGGCTGAGGTCCTTTTGGTGTTCCAGAGTGTTTTTTTCCTCTAGATGTTGTTTTCGTCCTTTTGCTAATAGGAGTCTGCATGCATATGAAAATCACCATTAAATGTCAATAATTGGTAAGAAGAACAAATTAATTAAGTCATACAAATTACTTTTTCAGCAGCTGATGCTTGTCTCTTACCGAGCCTTGAAATGCTCTCTTGGGTAGGTTGTACACTCTGGCAACACAGTGACAAAATCAGCATCCAAATTTAGTCTCATGCATGAAAAAACAAGGTTTCAATTGGCCAATTACCTCGGTTGCAGGCATTGGTACTTGTGTAGGCTGTGATTCACATGCACTTGGTTGGGAAGGAATCTATAAAACAATGCACCATAAAACAGTGAATACTGTATTATATAAAAGCAGTTGTGAATATTTTAGTGATATATTGGGGATTTACTTACATCACTAAAGCTCAGCTCAGTTGCAGTAGTGGGTACACTTCTCCGCAAACTTTTTGAAGTGGACACATTCTTCCTCCTAGGGCAAGTCCTATTGTTATGGCCAAACTCCTCTGCACCTTGAACATCTCATCGTCACCCCGTCCTTTCTGATACAATATGGATTCCTTAGCTCATCAGGAGCCCTTCTCCTTAATTTCTTAGGCCTTCCCAGGGCAGGTCTGTAAACTGGTGGCTCAACCTTGTCTTCATTGGTCCTCACCCATTGTTCTTCACTAGGCATTGAGTAAATCATGGGATCGTAAGCCATCTTGTACATGTCAATACTAAAATATGGATTCAAGTAGTCTTCAGGTTTTGACGAATCGTACAATATAGCAGATATTGCATGTGGGCATGCAATGCCAGACAAGTCCCACTGCCTACACCCACATGAACTATGCGACAAATCAACCACAAACTGTTTATCCTTACACTCCACCTCAAATAGTCCTTCTCTAGCATAGGTCGCAATGCAATGTCTAGCATCCTTTCCACATTCTTCCAACTTCTCTAATATTTTCGGGTACCAATTCCCGACATATGTCCTTATTCCCTGCCTCTTCATTTGATACCGCTTAATTAGTTTTTTCCTGATCATCTCCAACATTGTAATGTTTGGTTTATCTTGGGCCTTGACAATGTATGCATTAAAACACTCACAGATGTTGTTCATAAGCATGTTACACTTGGTGGCGTGTTGAAAAATGCCTTAGCCTAGCCACGCGGGTCCACCTTTTCCAAGTAAGCATGAGCAGGTTCATTCATCTGTTTCAACTCCTCCATTTCCCTTAGAAATCCATGAACCGTGTAGGTTGAAGCTATCTTCCACAACTTATCCTTCAACAACAAACCCTTATGGCCTTCATTTCTAAAGTTGGCGTAAAGATGTCTCACACATATGCGATGGTCAGCATTAGGTAAAACTGCCTAAAAACTTGGAATCAACCACTTTGGCACAAATAAAATGTCAAAAGTCAGTTAACACAAAATTGGTGAATATTATACAACTTTTGGAGAATGAAATACATGAACTACATACCTTTTGTCTGTCTGATATAAATGTCCACCCACCTGACCAAGGTGGACCAAGGTCAAGAATTAGAGTCTCTAGAAACCAAGACCAACTGTCCTTAGTTTCAGCCTCAACAATAGCAATAGCGATGAGATAGATATTGTCATTTGGATCTCTTCCAACAGCAACCAACAGTTGCCCTTTGAAATGTCCCTTTAGAAAACAGCCATCAACTCCTATCACAGGCCTACAAGCCTCCCTAAAACCTTCCTTGTATGCTGCCAAAGACATATACAATCTTTGAAAAGTTGGTGGTAGCTCCATAGTTGGCCTATCAACCTTCAAAAACATAGAGCTCCCTCTATTTGTTTGCCTCACAGTCGCACAATAATCCCAAAGCCGATTGTATTGTTCTCTTCGCTTGCCTTCTATTTGTGTCTTTGCCTTCACTCTAGCCCTATACAATTGTTTCATACTAACATCTACATTCCATTTCCTCTTAACATCCTCATAGAGTGATTTTATTGGATAGTTAGGTTGTGTCCTAAATTTGTGGATCATCCTGTTAGCAATCCAACTAGATATTACAATTGAAGACTTGTATTTTCTTGTACACTGGTACTTAGGATTCAATGATTTAATCATGAAGGTTAACACATCCCGTACCGATGCACCATAAACTCTCCATTGGCAACCCTCACTCTTACTCATACAAACTCCAATCACCCTATCCCCATCATTTTCAGTAAATTTAACATCCTTCCCTCTGTACAGATTGTATTCCCTCACAGCTTGTCTAAACTGCATCGCCGAATTATAGGTCATACCAACAACCAATTTGGGGTATTCCATGTCAACATCAAGAAACTTTGAAGTCCTAGTAACATAACTAGCCTACTCCCCACATCATTCTCCGTATCACTTTTAGGGGGACTTACCAAAATATCACTCCTAGGCAAATTAGAGGACACCTCATCCTCTTCCTCATCCTCTAACAGTTGGCCACCCCTAACCAGCAGGTTTCCTTGAGACACCACTGAAGGTTGTGTCTTCTGCAGCAGCTTGGCTATCATTATAATAACCACCCTCCTCTTCACCGTCCACATCAACATCCTCATCTTTACCCTCCACATCAACATCATCCTCTTCACCTTTCAAATCAATATCCTCCTCTTCACTATCCCCATCAACATCCTCCTCCTCACCCTCCCCATCACAATCCTCATCACTACCCTCCCCATAGGATTCACATGTTGAAGTGCCCACTCCACGGGTTGTACCAGCCCCTGGTTCAGCCCCATCATCCCATGCATCATCCTCACTGCTACTCAATGACTTCTAGAATGGGTCATTTATAATTTTCCTAGTTCTTTCCTCATAATCACTACTCTCATCCTCATCCTCTGCTACCTCACCAGCATTTGCATCTACTTGTTCATTAGCATCTGCAAGTGAGACCGTGTACAACACCAAAACTTTATGCCCTTCAAAGTTGTCAGCCATTTTGACAACATCATCATCAGATGTTATAAGTACCAACCCATCATCTAATTCTTTATTAGGTTCACGATAGTAAATCATGTCACCTGTTTGGTATCCAAATTTCCTAACTACCCTTTGGATTTCAATAAATGATAGACAGTCTAAGTCATATGGTTCATCAAACAACCTTATATCTCCACCAACATATGTACACTTAAAACGCCTATCAAACCTACCCTCAAAATGAACCCTGAAAATGACATCCTCACTAGCCATTCTGTAAGTGTATGACCCTACACATAAAACATTCCAACATTATGCAAATAAATTAATGGGGATGGTCAACAGATAGTTTCAATTAAAGTTTGGACAATAACTATAAAATAATGGAAAGCAACTAATTTTCAATTAATGGGGATGTTCAACAGACAAAGAAAACATTTAATAGGTATGGACAACAGACCAAACAAAAAAAAAAATCAATGCACTACCATTAATTTGGGACCACTTCAGATAAAGAGACACACGAAGAAGAGAAACTAAAATAAAGCACGCACAAGACCGACACAATGGGGGACCACTTCAGGAAAAAAAAACCAACATATGAACAATGCACGGTACTTTATTGCAAAAATAATGCATAAATGTTACATTAAAACTTAGACAATGCGGGACCACTTCAGACAAAAAAAAAACCCAACATATGTTGCTATCACTTTGACAACAAGTTACACAAAATAAACAAAAAAGATAGAACAATACTTACAGTGGTGCAGATCTAGGGTTTCAAGTGCAAGCCCTTTGAAAGTAGCTGTATTTCTCTTCCTTCACGTGTGAGTTTGTAGCAGATCTATGGTTCCACTTCTAGAAGATGAAAAATGAATGTTTGGAATGAACTAAATTTTCTAAGTGTTGTATACGGCTGCCTTTACTAAAGAAAACGAATGAGAATTCTTCCTTTTACCGGGGTAGATCAGACTTTCAACCACATAAATAAGGGTCAAAATGGTACGATATAACTCATATAAGGGTATAAGCGTAATTACCATGTCAAGATATTTATGTAGTTGTTAGAACTCGTAACTGAAAGGCAAAGTCGTCAATCAAAAAGGCAAAGCGAGGGTAAAATGGGAAGTAAAACTAATAAGATGGCATGTGACGCGCACGTGAAGGGTTGATCGTCTGATTTAACGCGGTTGACTGATGGAAGGGGGCAAAAGGTAACTATTTGGTAGTCCAAGAGGACAATATAGTCAAATTGTCAATTAATGGGGGCAAGTTGGAAATGACTAGTAGTTCATGGAGGAAAAAGGTAATTAACCAAAAAAAAAAAATGATATTTTGAAAATTTTGACAAGATTTAAGAGTGAATCATGATAGAAAGGGATTAAGTGATAAACATTAGAAGTTCAGGGTATCAAAGTAAAAGTTTTTAAAGATTAAGGGAGCATGTCAAAAGGGCTGAAAGTTGAGAGGACTATCTGAAATTTTCCTAATTACAAAATAAAAAGGAGAAAATATATATATTTTTTTTTAAAAAAAAGCCTCTTAACTAATAGTCGTTTTAAAAAAAAAAAGCTACATGAAGTGTCAAGTAGTATAGTTTGACCTATCAAACTACCAAGCTATTACAAGAAGGCCACTTTTCAGATTTTCTTTCTATAATACATTTTTTGGGGTGGCCGAACTACTCTTTATTTATTTTTAATTTTTAATTTTTAGTTTTTATTTATTTAGTATTTTACTCCTTACATGTGAGCTATAGTTCACGTGATTTTTGCTGCCACAAGGTTTCTTCACGGAGGAGCTGTTCCTGGCAGGTGACGATCACGCGGGATCGCCGAGGAATTATTTTATCATCTAAATTATTTAAAATTTCAATCATAATTTTTAAATTAAATAATTAAGATTTAATCACATCAATATTTATTTTAGAAAAGCATGTGTTTCTGTTATATATTAAAAACATATGTGATTTCACATAGACACAAATAATTTCATAAATTAGATGGTGGAAACTCTGTAAATTTAAAAATAATAATTACTAGTGCTAGTGCTATAATTATTACTTTTTATATAAGGGCGTAATTAGGTTTTAGAGTATGTTAAAAATGTCATTTTTAAAATTTTGGCTAGTATTTGTTAAAACCGTGCCGTACCTGTTATTAAAAAAATATAATTTTTTTTCACGTTTTGGATCATTACATAATAAGAGATTCTAGAAAATCAGAAAAACATTGCTTTAGGCAGCTATTGAATTTTTGTCACCGTAACCTTACCGCTTTAAGCGGTTAGCAATTTTGAAATAATCGCCGATTAACAGTTATTGACACACAAATTGCACCGCGTAACTGCCTTTTAAAATTGACATTTTTGGTCTATTTTGAAGTTTTGGGCCTTTGTCGGGTTTATTTTAGGGCCTATTTTGAGCCTGTTTGATATATGTATATATTTTTGAGCTTTAGTGTTTTAGATGAAAAAATAATCAATTATTAAATTTGTATAATAACACGAAAATAATTTTCTATACAAAATTCTGTAAATTCTGTACGCACATTAGAAAATCACATTTCTATACAAATTCTGCAAATTCTGTAAGCACGTTAGAAAAGCAAATTTCTATACAAATTCTGCAAGCTGGACGGAATGTTTACCCATATTATCTACAATTCTTTCTGCCATCATGAGATTCATCAATAGGCATATTATCTACCATTTTTATTAGAAAGTTAATAAATAACACCAAATGTAACCCAAATTAAAATAATAAAGTAGCTAGCTAGTGAAACATATTATCTACTGTTTTGGTAAGTTAATTTATATATATTATATATAAGGTTAGGTGAGGTGATTAGCAGTTATTAATCGCCTCCGCCTACTCTAAAATCGCTAACCTCACTGATTTAGGTGGTTAGCAATTTTTGCCAACCGCCAACTGATACGGTTATGCGATTAACAGTTAATAACCGTCGGCTTGTATACCCATACTTTGAGACATCACTTGACAATTTGGCTAAGCAATCACGAAAGGCATAACACAATTGATATTAAGAAGCTTGAACGAAAACATCAAGCGGAGAAACGAGAGGTGACAGGATGGTGGCTTTTGATAGTTTTGAAGGGGAATTAGGGATTTTATCGATGAATTAAAGATAATAGGAAATAAAAATTGTGCTTTCGAATATATCATATTTGATGTTCCACACTGATGTGTCATTCTCTCATTGAAGAGCACGGAGTACTTAGTTTGTGCAAATCCCTATAAATTTAATTCTCATAACACAAACCTACATTTTTATTGCTTAATACAAAAATAACTTTTTTAATTTTTTTTGCATTTATCCACTGTTCAATTATATTTATGCTCATTCAAATAAAGAATGAATAAAGAAATAAAAAAAATTCTAATTTTATTTGTATAGGTCAAACGAATTGTCCCATACAGTAGAGAACTAGGGCTAATAATCCGGTTTGGTAGGTCAGACTCAGGTCCGGTCAACTCTGATACAACCCATTTAGTTAAACGGGTCAAACCTTTCAACTATGACATGACTCATTAAAAGAAGTGGGTGACCTAATCCAACCCGACAATCCTTTTAGTAAATAGGTTGTATTGGGTTGACCAAGACACGACATGTTTGACCCATTATTTGAAAAATACTCTAATAAATCACGTTAACAATCACAATCCAAAAATTGTTTAATACAGAATGTTTGTGTGTATTTATCCATTGTTCAATTAAAGTTATGCCCATTCGAGAAAAAAAAAAAAAGATTTCATTTATTCGGGTCATACAGGTTATCAATTGGTTAAGTAGATTGACCCATTTATTAAAACGGGTTAATTTGTACCGACCTAGATTGATTGGAACCCAATTATACAAAAAACTATAATTTGCTAATTTTATATTGAATTTACAAAATCGTGTCAAAAATTAACAACCATATTATCATCTCAATCTCTCAATCCATGGGCAAAGTAAGCAACAGATTTAGGGGATTAGCATTAACCACACCAACCCATGGACAGGAAAATCAAATCCATTATTATAGATATCACAAGCATCCTCTTCCACTTTTAACATTAATATGGAGGGGCTTTCTATATGTTTGCCTTTCAACATCACAACCCATTAAAAAACTCACATGCGTTGTTTTTTATCCGGAAAAGCATGATAAGGGAAAATGTTAGGTTTATATATATATATATACACACACATTAATGATGCATTTTTAAAAGTGTTCTCTACTGTATGGGATGGGTTTCCCTTCTTGGATTCTTTTCTTTTCTAGGAAGAAAATTAATGTTGTTTCCTCACCAGAATAACTACATATGCTTTTAGATCATATTTCAAGATTTGCGTAATGTTCAAAATAAGCCATGCTTGATTTAATTAGTATTTAATGATGCTTTTCAAAAAAAAAAAAAAAAGTATTTAATGTCATTGGGTCATGCAGGCCCAAACTTTTTTGAACCGACCTAGCAAATTAATACTATGAAATGGAGACATGCTGACTTCCACTCCTATATAAAAAATTACAATTTATAACACGAAAAAAAAATAATATTTTTAATTATATTAAAAGAAAAAAACAAAAAGAAAGAAACCTTTTCTAAGAGCCCTATCAGCGAATCTGCGATCAACGTGTCACATGCATGAAGATAAGGGGATTTGTGCATGAAAATTGGAAGATTGTTCAAGCTCATTTCATCGTAGTTGGTAGAAGTAGATAAAAATAATTTATTTGGTATTTTATCTTTTTATTTTTATTTTTAAAGCCATGATAGGATTAAGATATTATGTTATCTAACATTTAAAAAGTTGTTTAAGCATCATATTCTTGTAATTCATTTAAATTGGTTAAGATTTAATAAAATGGGGAATAACATTTATATTTTAATCAAGAGTAATGTTAAAAATTACACATTTATTGGCACCACCACATCAATCTATTGAAGAAAACAAAAAAAAAAGGTAAGATGAGAGGTGTAGTATATAGCTAGCATTATTGTTTAATCTATACTTCACACGAATCATATTATGTTGATGTGGCATGGACTAGTAACTATTGGATTTTTTTTTTTGTTTTAGAATAATATTATTCTTTACATTCATTTCAAACTGGCTGACAGTGCATGTTTTAAGTAGTTTTCTATGTCAGTTACTTAAATAAATAAATAAAAAAAAAAAAGAACCACTTAAAATATGTTTCGTTAACCTGTGTGAAATGAGTGTGAAGAGTAACATTATTCTTTTATTTTTTATTTTTTTAACAATGATTGATCCAAATGCTACTAGCTCATGCCATGTCATTATAATATGATTATGGTGTGAAGAATAACATTCATCTTTAATGTTTGTTGGGAGGCTTAAGGTTCTTAAAATTACTTTCATGTAAGGAGGCCTACAATTTCTCGAATTATCCTATTATTATCATATTTGTTATGCGGGCACGTAACACGCCCATTTATTGTTTCAACCAATAAAATTTACTTTTCTTTTTCTATTCGATATGGGAAAGAGGGTTATAACTTATAAGGAAGCAAAAGCCAAGAGAAGGTTGGCTCTGCAACAAACAAGCACAAAAAGAATTATAGTGTACCAAGAAAATCTACTTGTTTGCTCTTTTTGCCACCTTTTAGGTCCAAGCAATCATCATACTACTCCACCATGTTAAACTAAATTCTTGTATTTATAGGGACCCAACTTAAATATAAGACTTCAATTTTTCCTTTCCATTTCTAATTTTTATGCTGCTTAAGTTTAAGCTCTAAAACATAGTAATTTTGTGTTAGAATACAAATCTTATAGGATTTTAGATCCGACCCAAATTGATATGTTATAATATTTGATATTATTCCTAGGATTATTCTCTTCCTTATTTAGTCAATGATTTCTTGTTCACTACTCTTAACTTCTCTTTAAACATAGACCATTGCAATACATTATAATATACTTCAATACAAGATGTAGGCCTAACGCTTCAGTCTCTTTCTCTACTTCCAATCTCTTCTCTCTTTCATATTATATCTCATCATATATTTTTACATAACATCATAACCACTTTTCTATGGCCTAATCAATCTAATTGGACCTTCCATGCACGGCATGAACATTATGTGACTTATGTTAGACGTTCTTGTGTGTCGTGCCCTACCACTATGCGCTTCACCTACGCTATTAGTGTTTTCTTAGCCTTTCTTGAACCAAATTTTGGAAATCTAAAACCAAAATACATTTGTAGAGCACAAATCTTTTGTTTTGTGGAAGACCCATCACCAAGGCCATCGCACGTTCTCCCACGCGCTGCCAAAAGGTTATGACCGTGCAGCCACGCGTTGCCACAATTGACCAATTGGCTGCACCATTCGACAGATCCCAAGCCAATGAGTCCATCATCACCAAGATTCGCCTCATTGGACTTTCCACACGCTCCCACGCTTGGCTTCAACATTCTGCAGTTACGCAGCTTACACTTCACGCCCTCACACGCCGGTGACTCTCCTAGCACATTCATACCATGCGTGCATCCTACACACATGTCTCATGCGTCACAAGCGCCTTCCGCCTTCCATAGATTGATTGTCCCGATCCCTAACCCAGTCCATTGGGTTTCAGGCCTTCGCGGCCCACTCAACCTAGTTCAGGCCTATAACCCGGTTCGTGAGTTTAGACTCGAACACGACCCAATATTGGGTTTGACCTGATTCATCGGGCCTCAACTCTCTCGAGTCCATTCAGCTCGGCCCATGGGTTTCAGCCTAACTCAACCCAATCAATAGCCCATAGGTCTTGAGTCAACTTCGGCCTTTTAGGCCTAGTTAAAGGCCCACAATGGCCCCGTCCAATGGCTTAGCACCAATAGCTTGCCTCCCCCAGTTGCCACCGTTGTCCATCTCTGGCCATCGTCGTTGGTCGCCAAAATAACTACATATGCTTTTGGATCATATTTTAAGGAGTAGAGATAGGCGTCCGTCTTTAGTGAAAATAAAAAATAAATGCTTTATTTCATTAAAAAACAGGCTTAAATTTATAAAAAAATAAGAAAAAATATTGTTTTTAACAAAAAACATGTTCAGGCTTATTTCATCCCCATTTCATAACTTTAGAGAAAAATAAAACGGGAATTGGATAAATTTTAGCCTGTTTTTAAATAAAATAAAGCATTTTTTTTTTTTAATTTTCAACATAAACGGACGCTAGGCGTCTGTCACAGACGAACGCCTAGTATGACTCTATTTCAAGATTTGCGTAATGTTCGAAGTAAGTCATGCTTGATTTAATTAGTCTTTAATGTCATTGGCTCATGCTAGCCTCAAAATGTTTTGAACCGACATCGTTGTCAGTCGCCATAATAACTACATATGCTTTTTCTTTTTGCCCTTTTCCCGTATTTGCTTATAAAAAAAAAAAAAACTACATATGCTTTTGGATCATATTTCAATATTTGCGTAATGTTCAAAATAAGTCCTGCTTGATTTAATTAGTCTTTAACGTCATTGGCTCATGCTAGCCTCAAAATGTTTTGAACCAACCTAACAAATTAATACCTATGAAATGGAGACATGCTGACTTCCTCTTAAAAATTTCTCCTATATGAAAAAAAAAATATGACAAATTTATAACACGAGAAAAAAATAATATATATATATATATATATTCAAATTTATAACACAAGAAAATTTATATTTTTATCAAACATTTAATGCTAAGTAATGCTATATTTCACACCACAATTATATTATGCTGACATGCCATGGGTTAGTAGTAGTCTTCGAATATATATATATATATATATATATATTAGAGTAATACTACTCTTCACACCTATTTTACACAATGTGACGTGTTTTATGTAATTTCTCGTGTCAGTAACTTAAAACAAACAAAACAAAAAAACCACTTAAACATGCAAGGTTAGCTACCGTGAAAATCTAGTATAAAGAGTAGTAGTATTACTCTTTTTTTTAACAATGGTTTATCCAAAGACTAAAAGCCCGCGCCACATGAGCGGAGTGTGATTATGATATGAAGAATAACATTTGTTGGGAGGCTTAATAGCCTTAATGTTCTTCAAACTATCTTAACATAAGGAGGTTTAGAATTGCTCGAATTATTCAACTATTATCTGATTTGTTATGCAAGCACATAACACACCCATTTATTATTTCGACCAAGAAAATCTACCTTTTTATTATTTTTATTTTTCTATTTGATATAGGAAAATAGGGTTACAAAGAAACAAAAACGAAAAAGATGTGAACTCCCCAACAAAAAACCCAAACAAAATTAGAGCGCACCAAGATAATCTACTTGTTTTACTTAAAAAAAAAAAACGAAAAGAAAAGAAAAGAAAAGAAAATCAACTTGTATGCTCTTTAGTCTTTGCTGCCTTTTAGGTCCGAGCAATCATCAAACCAACTCCACCATGTTAAACTAAATTCATGTATTTATCAGGATCCAATGTAAATATAAGACTTCAGATTTTCCTCTTCATTTCTAATTTATCCTTTTGTAGGGCCTTCATATTGATTATATACTGCTTAACTTTGAGCTCTAAAACCTAGAGTAAATTTATGTTAGAACAAAAATCTTAATTATAGGATTTTAGATCCGACCCAAATTTGATCAAACAAAGAATCATGGATTCCGACTGTGTGAACGCAAGTAATAGCTAATGAAGAAGGTTACCAAATATCATACCATAACATGTGACATTATATTATTATAAATTGAAGGGCCCTTAAACCATTATTATATATAGTACCCATTCTTTTTCTGTAAGAGGCAATTGCTGTCCTCTCTTTATAATGCATGAGGTAGCGGATCCAAGTCCCTTGCAATGCAGTTGTCTATTGCACGGTGTAATGTAAGAGAACACCTATATTTTACTTGATTAAACAGGTGAGTTTAAGTTATTTGGACAAACTAAGATCTACTAAAAATAAGGACACTTATTTCATTGATCATGGATTGTGGAATTTAGATCTCGTGCAATATGAGGCTGTTTATTGCACAGTATAATGTGAAAGGACACCGGAGCTACTTGGACAAACTAAGATACGCTAAAAATATGGACACTTATTCTATGAATCATGAATCATGGAACACAAATCCTATGCAAAATGAAGTTGTTCATTGCACAGTATAATGTGAGAGGACACTTGGGCTTCACCCTGTTTGGACAGGTGTCCAAACAGCTCAAACAAGTGGGTCTAGCCTACTTTGACAAATTAGATATGCTAAAAATATAGACACTTAATCTATGAATCATGAATCGTGAGATTCAGATCCTATGCAATGAGATTGTATCCACCTAAATCTCACATGACATGTTGGGGCAGCCCAATCAGGAGGGTTGATCTAGATTATCCAAACACTTGTCCAAACAAGGTGGGGGCACGCACTGAATCCCCATCTAGCACACACTTATTGCTAATTGTGCACAATGGAGGGCCTCTATAATCTGGTAGGAGTTTAACCGATCATGCCATGCCCACGCTCACCAACAAAGCAAAGAAGCAATATTATGTAGGCGTGATGAATTTTTGCCACTCTGCTCTTTGATTAAGCTAATTCGCCTACAAACCTTCCTCTCTATACATATACAGCAGAGTTTAATGATTTCTTTTTAATTAAGCACACTATCATGAATAAAATGTTAAACAAAAGAGCAT
This sequence comes from Betula pendula, assembly GCA_900184695.1. Classification (NCBI taxonomy): domain Eukaryota; kingdom Viridiplantae; phylum Streptophyta; class Magnoliopsida; order Fagales; family Betulaceae; genus Betula; species Betula pendula. Next base: position 31,291 of record FXXK01002028.1, read on the forward strand.
ATATTTACTTGCTATTCTTAATTAAACATGACACATATATCTATATCTGATAATTGGAAATTAATTAACAAAACATGAACAAAATTCAATGGTATGATCCTTTCTTGCCATGCCTGCTGTGATGGTGCAACCATCCAAACCCTTTGAGGGTCTTGGAGATCTTGACAAGATTAGGCCTTCCCATTCCCAAGTTCATCTTCCCTGCCGAAAACTTCAAAGCCTGTAAGCAACACAGCTGCTCATCCATGCCATCCTCATCATCCTCATCATCATCATCATCATCATCATCACCATCACCATCACCATCATCATCATCATTGCTTTTCTTCCCTTTCCTACACAGTTGCTATTTTAAGAGTCAATGAGGATAAAATTCATGTTTCATTCAATATATTAGAAATATAATACAACCTAAACATAAAATTTAGTAACTCTTTTGCACATATATAGAATCTGATTGAAGTTATTAATCCACATGTTTGGCTCTTAAATTAACAATAATGTCTTCTTCTAACAGTAAAGCATGCTACTAAAATGATATCCACAATCTAATGGATCAGGATTCCCTACAATTTCTTTGAAAGTATAGATTCTCAAATTACATAAATTCAAGTTATTTTTTACATTGAACAACTTAAAAAATACTACATATTAAAAAGGTATGATGTTTTCGAAGCAGAAAAAAAATATATTTCAAAAGAAATTTTCATTACTTTTTAAGAGATATTTCTTCTTTAGTAAAGTAAAATAATTTTTTTTTTTAATTCAAAGCTTTTCTACGACATAAATCATAAGAATATTATGAAAATATATCAAATTCTCGTTAGTAACATGTCACATTTTTAATAGATAATATTTTTCAAGTCGTTCGACGTAAAAAATAGCTTAAATTTACATAATTTGAGAATTTACATTTTTAAAAAAATTGTAAAAAATCCTAATCTCAACTTAAGGGCCTCACACGTACTAACAAAACTAAATAGAGAGAGAGAGAGAGAGATTTTCTTTTATTTTTCCTGACCTAGTGTTGCAAATTTTTCTATACACAACCACCGAACAATTTGCACGCAGAGATAGCCATATGAAACGCATACACACATTACAAATTTAGTGCATTTTTTTTTTTTTTTAGCCAGCCATTATTACACAATACATAATTAGTGCCATACAAAAGAATCATTAATCAAATGATAAACATGATTATTTTACTATTCAAAGTTAGACAGAAATTTAGTGAAGGTTTTTAAAGACTAAAAAAAAACCATTAAATAAATCCAAACTATAGGGTGGGTAGATTACACATTTGTTTGTTTATTTGTTAGTTTGTTTGTTTTTTTTTTTTTTTTTTTTTTTTTTTTTTTTTTAATAAAATAAAATAATTTTAATTTTTAAGTGGCTAATATTTCATTTTTTTTTTCAAGTGATTAACACGAGAAACCACTTCAAAACCCTCTACATCAACCGCTATAAAATAAATATGATAAATGGGAAATTCTATAGAAAATGACTTTTGTTTTGTCCGTATCTGATTTCAAACACGAGCACATAATGTAATATTTAAATGAATAAATTAAACTTCATGGAAGTAATTATATCATAGCACAGTATATTCAACAGAGTAATAATCTTTTCTTTTCTTTTTTAAATGGAATATAATAAATTCATTCAATTAGAAAAAAGAAACTTGCTTAGCAAGTACCATATTTTGGATACAAACATGATAACCCCGTCAAACAAAATTAAGGGTATGTTTGGCAAATAATTAAGTTAGGGTTAAAGGGTTTTTAAGTTTTGATGTGATATAAAGTAGAAATAATGTTATAAATTTTTTTGTATGAAAAAGTGAAAAAATTTTATTTTTTAATGAATTTTTTATTTGAATAGTAATAAAAAGTGTTTGATATAATATAAAAAGTTGATAAAAGTGATTAATGAAATATAAAAAGTTGATTTGTTTTTTTTTTGTTGAACTTTTAAAAACCCTAAGCTCACAATCCACAACCCTTTGCCAAACAGGTCCTAAGAAATTGGGTAAACGCGACTTTTGTAAGTAGATGGACAGCTTCATTCGCTTCTCACCGCACGTGGAAGAGAGTAATAATCTTTAAGATAGTGTAATCATAAGGGAATGAAGAACGAAACTCCAATCAAATTCCCAATTTTAGTTACCCTGATTGTTGAGTAACAATCATACAAAGCCAAAGTTTTTCATTTGACAGCATTCTATTGTCGTCGTTGCTTGCAGAAGACTTGACATGAAAAAAGACAACAACAAAAAAATTTATTATGCAATCACTTCAACTAACAAGTTGTGTGGATTCAGATCAATGCAATACGTGTGGGTGTAATACAGACAGAGATTTCTCTTTTTAGAGCACTTTGACCGCTTCCTTTTAAATTTTTTTTTCTTTTTTTTTTTTAAAAAAAAATAGACATAAAACTACTTTTTTATTCCATATTCAAATGTAATCCAAAATAACTTTTTATATATATATTTTTCTTTACTATTAAAATATTACTTTTTTACAAAATACAATTAAGTTTTCTATCTACTCTCATATTTTTTACAAAATCTCAACACAGTCCTCACTTGAAGGCAAGAGAAGAGAAGAGATCAAGATCAATATTTTGTGTTAAAATAGCAGATAAAGAATCAATAGAGAATGTATAGGGTATATGCTGCATGTGATTTTTTGGAACTTTTTTAAGATTTTCTTTATATTTAAGAAAGAGAACAAGTTTTAAAGAAGAAGCTGAGTGTGCACTTATTCTTGTTCTTTTCTTTTTGGGTAGGAGTATGCGAGAGGAGGCTCCATCTATATCCTTTTGTAGGACTTTTTGCATAGGCAGAGGTTCTACAATTCTTTATTATTATTCTTTACCTGCTTTTGTTTAAGCAGAGAATAATAAGGGATTTGAATCTATACAATATATTTTTTGAATAGTTTATTTTATATGAATGATTTAGATCTTGTCAACAATGCAAAAATGCTTAAAAAAAAGAAAAAAAGAAGGTGAGTTTGATGGTTTCAGTGGGGTTCGACCGCCCTCAAAAGGATGGTTCAACCACTAAACACTTGCCACCTATAAGAGATCTCAACAGCCTTTTTTTTTTTCTTTTGCTTTGTTATCATAATCTTGGTCATTCATTTAAAATGAACTGCACATAAAAAAGGAATTGCACCCCCATACAATTCCCTATATATTGTATATATAGGATCTCAATCCAAGTTGCCTAATGTCATTTGCCGCGGAACTGCTAATAGTTTTATCAGAAAAATTAGATACATTATCTACCACAAGAATTTAATTAGAAGTAATAATTGTTGAATTTTTTGTTTATTTTTTTCGAGTGGTGGAAGTAGTTCTCATCACACTGACAAATAACATTAATCTTATAAGAATATAGGAGGGTATTTTCGTCATTTTGCAAATACGTTTTCTNAATAGATAAAGAATCTATAGGGAATGTATAGGGTATATCCTGCATGTGATTTTTTGTAACTTTTTTAAGATTTTCTTTATATTTAAGAAAGAGAACAAGCTTTAAAGAAGAAGCTGAGTGTGCATTTACTCTTGTTCTTTTCTTTTTGGGTAGGAGTACGCGAGAGGAGGCTCCATCTATACCATTTTGTAGGACTTTTTGCATAGGCAGGGGTTCTCCTATCCAGACAAAGAAGCCTATTTTACAATTCTTTATTATTATTCTTTACCAGCTTCTCTTTAAGCAAAGAATAATAAGGGATTTGAATCTATACAATATATTTTTTGAACAGTTCATTTTAAATGAATGATCTAAATCTTGTCAACAATGCAAAAATGTTAAAAAAAAATGAAGAACAAAGAAAAAAGAAGATGAGTTTGATGGTTTCAGTGGGGTTCGACCGCCCCCAAAAGGATGGTTCGACCACTAAACACTTGCCACCCATAAGAGATCTCAACAGCCACTTTTTTTCTTTTGCTTTGTTATCATAATCTTGGTCGTTCATTTAAAATGAACTGCACATAAAAGAGGTATTGCACCCCCATACAATTCCCTATATATTGTATAGGATCTCAATCCAAGTTGCCTAATGTCATTTGCCGCGGAACTGCTAATAGTTTTATCAGAAAAATTAGATACATTATCTACCACAAGAATTTAATTAGAAGTAATAATTGTTGAATTTTTTGTTTATTTTTTCGAGCGGTGGAAGTAGTTCTCATCACACTGACAAATAACATTAATCATATAAGAATATAGGAGGGTATTTTCGTCATTTTGCAAATACATTTTCTGTCAGTATGGCAAATTGCATTCATATGTTGAAGTATGTTAAAATGGAAAAAGAAATTATAGCATGTTGAAGTTCATTTATGTTAAAATATTAATTAAGGCTATGTTTGGTAGGGTTTCAAAAAAATATTTTAGCTTTTCAAAATATAAAACACACTAATTCTCGAAATATTTAACAAACAATTATACATGGTAAGGTCCCGCAAAGATTTAATGGAAAGAAGTTTGGCATCTCCTCCTATTCCGTAGGCTTCAAACTTTTTACAATATATATATATATATAATATTAATACACAACTTTTTTCAAAAAGTTTAAGCTAATAAAAATACAAAATTAATCATTTAATTAATACTTGAATACTCTTTCTTATGTGTGAGACTAAATGTTTAAGAATGTTTTGTGTTTTAAGTTGTTAGTTAATATTTTTATTTTGAAAACAGAAAATAAAAAACAAAATTTGAACAATGATATTTAAAGTGCAAGACCCAACGGTAAAGGTGTTATGCAGCTACAATTCTACTTCATAAGTAGTGAGTAGATTATTTAGAGAAGTTGGAGTCAATAGGGAGTATAATCTCCATTTAATACGTAATGATAAGAGTCTAGTTTTCCAATTTAATTGTTATTCTACTACATGTAGTTGTACTTCTGTTTACACTTCAAAAAAAACAAAGTTCAATGATTTCTTCTGCACACTCTGCTTTTGGGATCTATCAAACTTTCTTTTCAGCACTGCTGTCCCCTGCAAAATAATACAAATGTTAATGATCATTTCATCAACATAAACATTTAAGAAGTTCATAATCAACATAAACATTTAAGAAGTTCATCAGTTCTTACCAACAAACCCAACATTAATGCACTAGTTCTAGTAAGCACAACACTTTCTTACAATATCTTTTTTCCCCCTTTGTTATTGGATTTTCAACTGAATGTTGTTCATTATAAAAAATAAAAAATAAAAAACATATCTGCATGGATGAGATTTACGACATACAAACATTGTCACCACACAAAGATCCTTTGGGTGATCATGTCTGCATAAAGAATCTCTCTCCATTCAAAATCAATAACAATCAATCAACCACTTATCTCAATAGCATACACATGAATCATGGAATATAATGAAAACCACTTTATAAATATATCAATCAATCAACCACTTATCTCTCCATTCAAAATGTTGTTGTTTTTCAACATATTTCACAGATGGATAGGGCCGGCTATAGTTTTTTTAGAGCACTACCAGAAGTTTCATATTATATATTCTTGTTGTATTCATATTCTTATTCCTAGTTTGTGAAAACACATATACTCTCACTATAATTAATTAAACCAAAATTAGGAAAATATCCATATTTTTTTAAGAAAATAAAAAAACTGAAGCTTCATTTGTTTAAAAAGGTTGATCTATGGCAGCCAACGGCAAATTCAACAAAAATAATATTATGGGGTTCTTCTCTTAGAAAATATAGTATATTCCTAAAGGAATGACAATTCCTATCGTTATTTAGATGAATGCTTATTCTTTAATTTAATAAATAAATATTTCCATGTGAATAACTATTTTGATACTAAAAATCTTACCAAATTATGGAATAATTTCATTCTATAAGAATAGCTATTCAATTCCATGAATCTAATCTTTTTACCAAATGTACTCTAAAAATTATTAGTATCATCGTAGACAACTCAACCATCAAAATAACTTTTTTTCATGAAATCCTTATCCACCCATTCAAATTCCATCCAACTATCCAAGAAAAATCACTCAACACCAAGGATTAAAATCTTTAAGCACTACCCGTGTGTGTGCTCTGTTTGTCCATCCCAAATCAACATCAAAATCCATACATATTGAGACTAAAATTAAAGACATTTAGTGAGTTAAAGGATTATGAATATAGAAGAGGATTACCCATTCGGAGATTAACTCAAACTAGTACCAAATATCAACCAAATTTTTGTGGGTGTTCAAAGGAGAACTTCGATTTTCACAACAACACCACAAATACTATCGGTATCATCAAAAAACAAAAACACATTATAAATTTATAACACCCCCAGGATTTTTCTCCCAACTAACTATAAAGAATAGGGACTATTTTTGGCTCGCCAAAGGCCCAAATATTTTTGGGGCCGGATCTTTTTTATAAAAGACAAACAAAAAAATGGGTCCGCGCTCGTTGCTCATCCTCTGTTCCGGTAGTTATTGATTTTTCTCATTCTAAATCTTGCCTCTTCTATAAATTTTGTTCCAAATGTCGAATTTTGGTGAATTATTAGAAGATTCCACTCTTCTAAAGGAAAGATATATATTTTAGAGAAATCATACCACTTTTTCCTGCCTGAGCAAGCTCTTGGAGCTCCTTCAAAGACTGGTCAAGGGCCGCCAAGTTAGACACGATTGCTTCCTGGTGCTCCGAAACTTTTTTCACGGTTTTCTTCATCTCCTTCGCCAGTGGTACCAGCCCTCCCTGGCCAGTGTAATGGCTATGGGCCATAGGGGTGAGCATGGGTCGGATCGGGCCGGATATCACGGATATCCGAAACCCGATCCGCAGTGCTCGGGTTTGTTAACAATGAACCCGCAATCCGCATTTTTTCAGTTTAATCCGCCGGGTTGCGGGTCTGCGGGGCGGGGAGGGGCGCGAGGCGGGGCGGGTATACCCGATCATCGATCGGATCAGATCGATCAGATCTGATAGATTAGATCAGATCGATCAGATCTATAAGATCTGATCAGATCAGATTAGATCATATAGATCTGATCAGATCTATAAGATCTATAAGATCTTATCTGATCGATAAGATCTTATAAGATCTTATAATTCATCGATAATATTAGATCATATAAGATCTTAATATTATCGATAATTATAAGATCTATAAGATCTTATATTATCGATCAGATCAGATCTATAAGATCTTATATTATCGATAATATAAGATCTATAAGATCTTATATTATCGATCAGATCAGATCTATAAGATCTGATCTGATCGATCAGATCAGGCGGCGTAGGCGCGGGAGTGCGGCGGCGTAGGCGCGGGAGTGCGGCGGCGTGGGCAGGGATTTCAGTGATTTCACACGGAAGAGAAGAGAAGGAAGAAGTGAAGGAAGAAAAGAGGAGAAGGAAGAAGAGAAGGAGAACGGAAGAAAAGAGGAGAAGGAAGAAGAAAAGGAGAGAAGGAGAGTCTGAGAGACTCAGACACGGAAGAGATAAAGGAGAAAGAGAAGGAAAAAGAAAAAAAAGAAGAGAAGGGTAAACGGAAGGAACCAAATTTCTGAGGAAAAAAAAAAAAAAGTGTATATATATATATGTGTGCGGGTCGGGTCGGGTATTGCGGGTTGTGAAAAATTAAACCCGCAATCCGAACCAACCCGTCCGGGTATCCAAAAATATAACCCGCACCCGCGAAAAAACACTAAAAAACCGCAAAATTCGGATCGGGTTGGGGCGGGTCGGCCGGGTTGGGCGGGTCGGCCGGGTTGGGTCGGGTTCTGCTCACCCCTAATGGGCCATATGAGAAATGCTCACCGCTGAGACGACATGCGTCACTTGCTCAGAACGGCTCAGCAGCCTGAAATTTCTCACGAGCCTCATAACTTGCAACCCCACCACCCGAAATGTATGAAACATTTCTTCTCAAAGAAGAGAAGAGTTGAGAAGGGGTGGGGTGGGGTGGGGTGGGGTGGGGAACCGGCGACAGAAACTGTTTAGGGTTTCTTAGGGTTTCTGTATTTGGAATCTATATTTTCAAATGTTTACTTAATAATTTCTAAAGGCTCAATTTATTTGGGGCCCAACGACTCAACTTTGATAAAACAAAGGCTTTACATTACATGGGTTAGCCGAGGGTGATTTGGGGCCCACCATTCATGGACCAAAAGATCCTGCTTAATCAAGGAAGAAACAAATTAGTAATAATCAATGTCAACCTCTACATAAACAGCCTTCAATCAAAGTAAGGTCAGGGGTCACCAAAGATCGAAGATAGATCATGCCAGCATATAGGACCGTAAATCTGCAAGATATGGCCTTTGGCTCAATGAATTAATTCTTAAAAATCTCAAATTTGTTGTACCAACAAAAGGATCCGTTTACACCAAACGCAACCCAAACCCCCTTCAATATAGATATATATACTGTCTCTCAAAAATTATTAATTGTGTCAATTATTTTCTAAATTATTAAAAAATGTCAAGGTCCTCTAATAATAAAAATACTCTTTATAAAATTTATACATTAATAGTGTGTTACCATTAGAAATTACCCACGATCAAAGAAACCTCTTATATATTAATCCAACCCGTGCTAAGCATTTAAAAAAAAATAAATTAAATGTAAATTGGTCAATGTGATTTAACTTTGTAACAAATAACATGTGAGGACGCATCGCCAGTTTCGTTGACATGTTGCAGATGCTCTAGTCAAGTACTTGATTTCTATGAAGACACGGTACAAAGGTCCTAGAAGGCATTCTCACAATTTGTCTGAAAGATTCTGAAATTAACCATAAAATCAGCTCTGCCATGGTACTTTAGTTTGTTTCATTATGTTCCAAAACAACTAATCTCTGTTTATGTTACAGAATTTCCTACAACCGAAGAAGAAACGCAGCTTAAGCATTTTTGGCTGACACCCCATAATCTCCTACTTCCATATTCATTTTTCTCATTTGGTCACAACTACAGTGAAGATGATTCTGCCATGAAAATGATGGCAGAATCAATGCCATATTTTCTTAAAGTTGTTCTTCAAGGTATAATGTTAGCCTTTTGGCAACTCTTTTATGTATCCTAAACTATGTGTTGAAAAAAAGTTTAAATGTAAATGACTTTATGTGCATACTTCCGCTACAATATGAACATGTTATAAACATATATTATCATACTTGATGAAAGTGAATGGAAAGTAAGAAAGGAAAGAAATTGAAGTGATTGTATGAATGCATGAAATGTTTGAAGTGTTTTCTTTGCCATATGAAATGATGTGCAAGGGTACTAGAGCTAATGGGCTAGGGCAGCCATCTTGTATGGTCTGCCAAGAATGGCTCACTCGAGTGCATCATAGTTTATCGAGTAATATCCATATCCTAGACACGGCTCCACCTTTGGCAATGGGAACAAACCGGGATCCTAGTGATCACCAAGCCTTACACGACACATTGAGTAATTGTGTGTCAATCACTCAAGAGTTTAAAGGAAATCAAAGATTTATTGTGATGAATGTTTAATTGTATTTTCAATGTTTTGAAACTTAAAATTTTTCCAACGTTATTTACTATATGTTGTATCTACTTACTGAGTATTTGACTAACCTTTTGTTTTTATATTTTAAACAACCCAAATGATGTCATGAATGGTTCTACATGACAAGAAAATAGACCCAACGACTCAACACAATCCACTTTGATAAAACAAAGGCTTTACATTGACACAATCAGCAAGTAAAACGAGGCCCATATATATACATGGGTTAGCCAAGGGTGATTTGGGGCCCAACGACTCAAGACAATCCACTTTGATAAAACAAAGCTCAATAGGCTTTACATTGACACAATCAGCAGGTAAAAGGAGGCCCATATATATACATGGGTTAGCCTAAGCTTCTCTTGGAAAAACAATCAAACATCAGTTGGGCCTTCAATGGAATGGGGATCTATCCCTTCTATGCCTTTTATTTTGAATAATACTAAAAACGGTAAATATAAACATAAGCCTGGGCTGAAATGCTGTTCATTTCAGCCCAGGCACATGAACAGTGTTTTTGTGGGCCCCATGTATTAAATTTTTTATTTTTTTTTTTAATCTCATCCAGCCCAGGCTGAAATACCGTTCTTTCAGCCTGGGCTGTTGTATATCACGGCTCTACTAAAAATTATATTTTTATCCTACAATTATTTAATAATGTTGATGTAATAGTCCTAATGTGTGATATTTCAGATAAAATTAACCTAAACAGCTCTTCTTCTTTTTTACAATTTCTCTTTTTTGCAAAGTTTTAGGTATATAAGACTTATTTTAAAATTTATTATTAATTATAAAAATGTCTACGTAAGCTTTTACATATATTTAGATTGCTCTTTTAAATTAATTAATTAATTATATATATATATAATATATCTTGACCCCTAAAAAACTAAAATCCTGGCTCCGCTAGCGTGTTCTAAAACTCTTGTTGTTCCATCTTGAACAAGTGACATGGTGATGAAGCCCATAAACAGATCAATATATATATATATATATTCATATCTTGACCCCTCAAAAACTAAAATCCTGGCTCCGCTAGCGTGTTCTAAAACTCTTGTTGTTCCATCTTGAACAAGTGACATGGTGATGAAGTCCATTAAACAGATCAAAATCGAGAAAAGGTGATGACCATATTAATCATTTCTACATACATTCTTGCTTCATCCCACTTCTTTTGTGTTGCAATATATCTTGGTCTAGGAGTGGTTTCAGCTACCCCATTTTGGTCCATGAGGGCGGCCAAACCACCCCCAAGGGCCTTGGGAATGGTTCGACCACCCTCAGATCGGCCATAGGGTGACAAGGGGTGGCTTTTGCTCCTTTTTTTTTTTTAAAAAAAAATTAATTAATTTAAATTTTATGTTTTATTTTAATTTAATTTTTCTTTATTTTTAAATTTTAATACTTTAGTGACACGTGGCAGGGTTTGGTGCAAACATGTAGATAGGCCGTTAAAATTTTTTCAAAAAGTTAACGGCAGGTACTGTCTAAGTCTTTACCCATAACCCAGATTATTCTACATCCAAAAATGAAACTAAGGTAAATATATATATATATATATATATATATAAAATGTGGCCCGAGCCACCCCTTTGAGCCCATGGGGGTGGCTCGACCACCATCAAGGAAGCTTTCACCTATTGTGGAAAAAGTGATGAAAAAAATTACAGGATGGAAGGCCAAAACTCTCTCTCAAGCTGGTAGGACGGTGCTTATCAAAGCCACTGCATCTGCAATTCCAGCTTATTCTATGAGCACTTTCCTGCTCCCTGATCTAATTTGTTCTAGCTTGGACAAAGCTTTCAAAGATTTCTGGTGGGGTTTTCCAAAGGATAAAGCTAGGAATCTTTCCCTCAAATCATGGTCGTCTATATGCATTCCCAAAGCTCTTGGTGGATTAGGTCTTCGCAAAATGAAAGCTTTGACGAACCTATTGTCTAATTCCATCCAATTTTACATATGTGACCTTTTTTTTTTTTTCCTTCAATTTAGAGTAGGTTTGAACAATTTTAGATATGCAAAAAAGTTTTTCAAAATTAAAATTGATAAAATCTTACCTAAAATTAACAATGTCATAAGAAATATTAAATGGATTAGCCATATTATCAATTGAAAATTGAATGTTAGGAAAACTTGAATATAAAAACTTAAGAAGTAATTTTACATCCCAAAAAGCAAGAAGAATAATTTTTAAATAAAAATATAATATTCAATTAATATTTAAATTTAGAAAAAAAATGTCTCACTTAAACTTCTCACCTTAGGCTCCAAAATGTATCAAGCCGGCCCTGTTAATCATATACAATGTGATTCATATAATCCAAAATTAAGTGATTAGCATTATAATCAACAATGTGTTTAATATAATAACAACTTAAGTGAAACTACAATGTTAACTAATATGTCATATGGCACAATGTTAAATCATATGATCTAACTATTATCATTATATACTTAGGATCATATGATAATATGATCAAATGATCAAGTATTGTAATAACCCAAAGGACTAAACAAGATTAGGGACTTGTTAAGATGTTTTGGGACTTCAAAACGTTGAATGAACGTTTAAAGGACTCCATGGAACGTTCGATGGTCATCAAACGTTCGATACTCTGGTCAAACGTTCGGTCTTGTCATGATGCTCTGTACAACACTGTTCACAGCAAGTCACGTGTTCAGTGTGTGTGTCAGACTGTACCAAACGTTCGATAAAAACCTTAAGACCGTTGGATAATAGTATATCAAACGTTCAATGTCGTACCATCAAATGTTTAATGAGCTGAAAAACCCATCAGTTTTTACCCAGACGCTCCAACCCTATAAATACCCCACCCCTCTCCCTCATCCTTCTCATTTCCACCCTTGGAGCTCATAAGACCCTTTTGTGAGTGTGTGAGTGAGAGTTTGGAGAAGAGGATGAGCTTTTGGTCTTTGGAGGTAACCACCATAGCCTAACTCGTTTCTTTGTTGTTATTAGCTTGTTATTACTTTAATTAGTAGGTCATTACATCATAGTTACTGTGTTTTAGGTGTTTGGTTTAATCATTAGGTTAATGGTAGTTTTTCAGCTTTGTTAAAGTGATTAGCACACCAAACCCTGCATGGGAGTGTTGTTATGACCTCATGTTGTTTAAAAGACCTTAGGAAGGCCTTAGGAAGTGCTAGGAGCATATTAGACCGAAGTACTGGCCCATAATGAGTTTCTGGTTCAAGCCTAACGTTCAACTATTCTGGTCAAACGTTTGATAATTGGGTAGGAACATTCGACCTTCTGGCCAAACATTCAATGCTCGGGCAGAAAGTTATTTTTGGTTATTGGAGGCCTAGGATTGGTTTAGCTTAAGTGTAGGACAAATGATAAGATTATTTCTCAAATTCGGAAGTTAAAGATTGTGTGGAAGATTATTTGGTTGATCCCTACGACACAAGTGAGTACAACTCACACGAATATTTGTTATTATTATTTTTTCATATAAGCATGAATATTTTATATACAAAACATGCAAGTTTACAACTCACATAAAATGCCTATTTTTAATTACTATAAACTCCGCTTTATGAAAATGATTGTGATTAATGAGATAATGAAATGATGAGTTTGTAAAATGCATGCATATAAAAGACGGTGAAAGATTGATATTGCATCGTATAACATGGTACACCAGTATGTGCGAAAAAGCGGTTATATGATGGAGATCAAGGCACCGCTTCGAAGGATCTCGTTCAAGTACCAATTGGGCCGGTTACGAGAGCACGAGCAAAGAAGTTCAAGGATGTACTCAACGGACTCATTCAAGAGTTATGGGCTCAAGCAAATTCGTGGAGGCTCATTGAGCATGATCCACGTGGGCAACAAAGAATCGTCACATTGATTCAAGTTCTAGAAGGATCCGGTCAAGGCTAAGAATTGGCAAGAAATA
>FXXK01002030.1:8604-45001 GCA_900184695.1 Betula pendula
GACATGCCCTTCTTAAACTTTATTTTATCTCACTTTGGTACCTGAACTTCTAATGTCTATCACTTACACCCCATCCATTAGGATTGTTCTTTAAATCCTAACGGAGTGGTGCAAAAATTCTCAAAATAACTTTCATTTTAAATTTTTTTATAATTTTTTTAAAAAAAATACAGGGGTATTTTGAAAATTTTAACAGGATTTAACGGTGAATCATAATGGAATGGGGTAAAGTAAGAGAAGTTAGAAGCTCAGAGTACTAAAGTGAGAGAAAATAAAGTTTAAGGGGTATGTCAAAAACGGCCTAAAGTTCGAGAGGCCTAACTGAAGTTTCTTCTTATTTTTATAAGTAAGGATATTTTGGAAAATTTGGTTGAAATTTGATTCCATTCAGATTATAAATTTTAGTTTTTTTTTTTTAACACACCAAAAAAAAAAAAAAAAAAAGCCACAAAATATCACTTTGATGATCATTTTTTTTTTTTGAAATGCACTTTGATGATCATTGAGATTAAGTTGGTTATCAGGAATAAAAATAGTTTTGGAGAAATCATTTGCTAAAGGGTGGTTTTTAGGCTTTTGCTTTGATTTGTTTTTATGAGACTAGGTTTACCAATCTCTGATAAGTAGAAAGAAAGCAATGAAAAAGAAAATTACAAAAGTTGAACAGCGAATTACAAAAGTTGAATAGCGAATTGAAATTTCTGTCCGTATATATATATATATATATATGTATCTTAGCTTTTTATTTTTGTATTGGAATATAGGAACCTCTATGGTACTTTCCTAACCTCACCTTGGCCAGTTTGTTGCGTCTATCGCCCGCCAGCCTGGCTTCCACCAAACTTTCTGAGGAAGAAATTATACGAAGTCAGTAGCCACGCGCGTCTCGTCCTCTGTCTCTGTCTCTCATACCTTTCTCCGTCAAAACAAATGGTCAACTTGTTAATTGTTAATGTGACGAAACCCGCCCATCTGTCACTTTCCAGTCGGCAGTCTCCATTCAACATTTCGCTGCTGCGTCCTATACATTACCTCGATCCAAACCCATCTCTCACCTCATCATTCTTTCATTTTCTTTTCTCTGTGAACAATGGATTTCTATCTCTCTGTTTCTTCCATTATCATCCTCTGCTTCTTCTTAACAATACTACCACCATCTTACTGCGACGAAGATGAAGACAATCCTTTTGTGGTGTGCAACCGTACCTATACCTGTGGAAGCGTCAACATTTCGTACCCTTTCTGGGGAGGAGGCCGACCTGAATATTGCGGTCATCAGGGGCACCAGCTCAGCTGCATCAACAATGAATACCCGGTTCTCGGATTTGAAGCACTAGAATTCGGCGTGATAAACATCAACACATCTTCTCTAAGCTTTACGATTGTAAGGTCGGACCTCTGGGATGGTCCTTGTCCTCGTCCTCCAAATCTCCTAAATACCACGTTGAATTACACTTTGTTTGATTACACTCGAAACGATCAAAACGTGACTATATTCTACGGCTGCCCTCCTCAAGATCTAGAGTACAACAGCATACCAATCCCAAATAGATTTAATTGCAGCCAATTAGAAGTAGTTCCTGATGGAAAAATGAATGCTTACATCGTAGACGAATGGCGCAGGAGCGACCAACTTCTTCAACTTACAAAGGCATGCGAAAACTATATCAAGGTTCCGATTCTCCGGAGTAGTGCTACTGCTCTTCTTGCAGACCCTCAGGGTGGAGCCGAGGCAGTACTTCATGCAGCAATGGATGAAGGTTTTGAGGTGGAATCCAACATTGGATTGGCGGCTCTCTGTAGGCCGTGTGAGGCAACAGGTGGGGTATGCGGTTCTAACTCCACGCAGCCGTTTCTCTGCTTTTGCCCTGGCCAAGTCCAATCTTTTACATATGCATGTCCTCCAAAGCCCGGTATTCATGCTTTCTTCTCTTCTCACTTTCTTGGATTATGCTTTTTGCTGCTATTGTAAATCAGGAATTATAATATTTAGTTAGCAACCATGAGATCAGAATTAAAAGAGTTTGAATATCTCATTTCAAAAAGGCATGCGTGATCTACGTTTCCTTAGGTTTTTACTAGAGTTACATATTCCATAATTAATAATGTATTCATATCTAATTAAGACACAATAATATTGCCAAAATGTATATATTGATATTCAACCATAAAAATATTTCCCAATTGACTGGGTCATAATATGTATGGCTGCAGTCTGGTCACGATCATGAAATTTCTTACAGCCTTACATATAGGTAAACGTCAATACCTTTAACTTGTCAACAGTCAAAAGATAAAAAGTCGCTAATTAATTAAGGGATATTCACACGTACCTAGCTACCTAGCTCTGTTAATTGGGTCGGTCCAAGTCCAACCCAACCCTTGTGTGAAAACATGTCGTCCCAATTGTTGCAAAATTTCAATCGAGACACGCACACACATTTACCAGGTCTCGTCAGAACATGAAGTGAGAAGCACGCGTGTATGGTTTTTCTAAAGAATTTTAGACGTGTTTGAGATGATCAAGGGAATTTCTCTGCTCAACTTCATTCACTCTTTACGTTGTATAAATACAGTTTAAATGAGAAGATACAATACAGATGTTAAGAAAAATATCTCTTCTTCCTTCTAATTATAACTTTAACCAATTCTTGAAAAATGTTAGGGCCTTAGTCCTGACTTTATTATTAAACACTGAAAAATATATATATATTTTAGGTTGAAACAAACGAAGTTTAATTACTTGTTGGGGTTTAATGAAGATTACATAATATGTTGATTTTTTTTTTATTGTTATTATTATTTTTTTAAATCTATGAGCTAGTACATAAAAATTTGTTGATGCTTATTATGCCTGCAAATCTTATTTTTGCGTATATAGTTTCGAGTTTATTATTGGGAAAACCTTCAATCCAGTTGTGTCTGTAAAATTTTGTTTTACAGACACCAATAAGCTTATGCCACCTCAGTAAAACACACCAAATATAATAGAATTGAAAACACCATATCAAAACCAAACCAACCCATTATAACTTTAAACCACACTTAAACTATCTCCACCTCTCCAGCCGTACGCCGCCGCCACCCCGCCGGAAGCCCGCCAGTAGCCATAGGCGAAATCCACCGCGTGGCAGCTGGCCACGCGGCCTGCCGGCTAAGATCTGGCCGCTTGGCCAGCACGCTGGTCGCAACAGGCCAGTGGCCACGCGGCCTGGTTTGGTCGCTTGGCTAGTACGCCGGTCACGCGGCCAGACCAGGCCGTGTGGCCGCTGGCTGCTGGCCATGCGGCCTGCTGTGGCCGGCGTGCTGGCCAAGTGGCCAGATCTTGGCCGGCTAGGCTGCGTGGCCAGCGGCCAGCCAAGACCAGTTCGTTGGCCCTACTGTGGCCGCCGGATTTTCCTTTCGAACCGGTGGTGTTGGACTCGTTGACGAAACAGTCCTCCCGGTCCGACTCTCCGCCAGTTCTCTCCGATTTGTCGTTCTCCGATCTCTCTCGCAGTTCCTCCATATTTGGTTTTCCGTGGCTAATTCCATTCCCTCTCACGTTCAGCTCTCGCTCTTCCTCCAACCTCTTCACCTTCGTCTCCAAAGAGCTTCTTCACTTCGGCTACTGGCGGGCTCTCGGCAGCGGTGGCGGCGGTGGCTGCGGCGTACGGCTGGGGAGTTGGTGATGGTTTAAGTGTAGTTTAGGGTTTAGAATGAGTTGATTTGGTTTTGATATGGTGTTTTCCAATCTCATTGTATTTGATTTTTTTGCTGAGGTGTCATATTTTGATTGGATGCTATAAAACCAACTTTTTAAGGATGGATCGGATAGAAGGGGCTCTTTTATTATTTTATTAGAAGCACTAGCTATAGCTAGCCGACAGAAAACCCACGGTACGCTACCGTACGCATACATTATCATTTGTAATTATTGGAGACATTTAATTCATTATTTAATACATCATAAATGCTTTGTGGGTTCAAATGTTTATGCTTAGTCTAAAATCAAATAATGCAACTTTGTCCTTCAAAGAAGCTATATATCATCTTAGGTTGCTCGGTCAACCACTCGCTTTGGTTATGGTGAAGATATAGAAAAAGAAAGGGCAAAATTATGAATGGTCTATTTTTTTCTCCACCTTCTCTTCAACAAATTGAAGTGTCAAACCTGCCCACGGCGGAACTTACGTACTAGCTTCGAGGGTGATCATGACTCATGGCCCCCTCAAAACTTTCTTAGATTTATATATATATTTTTTTAGTTTATTTTTGTTGAATGAGGAGAAGTCTCATAGATAAATTTATAGTTTTTTTTAATTATTTGTTTTACCAAAATATGAATTTACTCGGGTATTCAAACATTATTAAAAATCTTAACTAATATCTTAAGTCTCTGCTAAAGCCTAAACGGACAAAAATTTATTTCAAACTCCTTGAAATTAATTTAGAAAAATGCTGTGTCCTGCACGCCTAAACGTTGCCCGTGACCATCTAATATACTTGTCCAATATGATTGCCTCATAATTCATTTGTTTGCATGGTAGGCATGGGTCTTTTACTTTTAAGAGATTCCCATTACGTCTTATTCATTCATTGCTCATTTTAGAGCACATGTATTACGTGTTTTAGGCTTTTGTTTGTTTAGAGGTCAAATGTTTTTTGAAAAACTTTTTTTTTTTTTCTTTTTTTGTGTTTGGTACAACTAAAAATTGTGGTCAAACCTTCTTTAATTTTAATAAAATAATTTCTTTTTTTTTTTAAAATCGTAAATTATTTCTTCGAATTTAAATTTTCATTCTCAAATCGCTGGAGTTCATCGAACTATTGATAGGAGCCGACAAAGTTTGTCAAGCCACCATCGGAAGCTGCCGTACCACCACTGAAAGTCGGAAACCACTGCTAGAGTTCACTGGACCACCGTTAGAAGTTGTTAGAAGTCGCCGATCATTTTCTGTCGTCGCTCATTTTTCATACGAGCCAAATACCAAAAAATATTTTACGTCGAAACTTTAATTTAAAAATCACATTATAAAATTGCAATGTCATACAGACTCCAATATCATAACACTGTGTTATGATGTCATCACTACTGTTTTATGACGTCATCATTACTAGGGATGATGTGTCTTCAGTTGTTTGGCCAAGTTTTTGCCTAATTTTCCTTTTGAGTCTCTGACCATGGACTCCAAAACTGTCAACATAAATTTAAAATGACTACTTAAGATATATATAGGTTTCTTCTGGGCCGAGTGATCAGAAATTGACTGAAATATACAAAAGATTAGACGAATTCTTGGCCCAATAATACAATAAAATTGTTGAACTGAATAATTCATTTATTATTCAATATAATAACCTTGACTGAGGACCACTTTGGTGGTTGGTAAAGGAAACGAAACATATCTTTTGTGGGTTTCTTGAACCTTTGTTTGTCTTTTCCCTCTTTGTCAAAACTCCAAACCAAAAACAAAACTCAAGTAAAATACCAACCACTTGGAATTTTCCTCCTAAATCCTAATGCTTCCCACACAATTTCATAACACCTTCTCTGCTCTCCTTTGCTTCTTCCTTACATTTCTCCCCAGATGGAAGCCCGAAACTTCTTCACGTCCCGAAAACCTTCCCATATATGCATTTTGTTCATCATCTTCACCAACTTAGCCCATCACACCTTATCCCTTAACCAAAAATTCCAAGACTGCACGCCTCGTGCTTGTGGACATGGCCCAAATATAAGCTACCCCTTTTGGATACTTGATGAACAGAAACCTTTCTGTGGCTACCCAAACTTTGGTATTACCTGCAACGACCAAAACCCAGTTTCAAAATTTCTAATGATGAATATATCATTAAAGATATTTTTTACTCTAACCATTCACTTCTTGTGGCAAACGCCGCCGTCTATAGGGACGCATGCCCTGCTCCTTTGCATAACGTTAGCCTTGATCGAACCCCGTTAATCTAAGTTTGAATCGTGATGATTTCTTCATCTTCTACAACTGCACATCAGTGCCTGAATACAAATATGGATTAGACTGTGTTAGCAATGGCACGACCCTTCATTCTTTCGCTGTTTTCCCTGTGGAAGCATTGGAGGTTAACTATGCGTCGAAAAATGGGTGTCAGTCTTTTGTCGATGTGCCCGTGGATATGCTTATGGGTATCAACTTCCCAAGGTTGTTGCACATGAATTATACTGAAATTTTGAAGATGGGTTTCTTGTTGAATTGGAGTGCGCCTAATTGCAGCAATTGTGCGAAAAGTGGTGGGCGCTGTGGATTCGAAAATAGTGAATTTTTTTGTTTTTGCCAAGACGGGGATCATAACAAAACCTGCGATGATGGTAACTCTCTAGGAAATTTCCTTATCATCATTTTATAGTTTCTTCAAATTTTCCTTATTTTCTTCTGGGCATAATTTATAGGCAAACTATAGTGACCGCAATTTTCTCTATAGCTTTTTGATTGACAGAAAGTTCAAACTATAGCTGCCGTCTGATCGTTTTGGCCCTTAATAGCTCTCATGAATTATACATGAATGGTTTGTTGGATTAGTTCTTTGAGATCTGAATTTTTGATTGACTGACTGGTTTCGCTTTGTCATTGATTCTGCGTGTCTGTATTTTTTTTTTTTGGGTCTTCTAGAATCTAAAAGTTTCTTAGTTAAGTCTCCTCTACGTTTAGTCAAGTCAATGAGTGCCAATTAAGTCACTTCTCCAGAAAGAAAAGATTCCAGCTTGGAAGACTATTTGCAGCATTAAGTCTACGACGAAACAAGAATCACTTCTTTTTCTGTGGGCTTGTTTCTGTTTACCGCCAGATGTAATTAGTCCAATGTTCTTCCTGTTTCATAGCCAATGTTTGAAATAAAAACTCGTATTACTTGGGATTTTGTTCTCACCTGAAGCCAGGAACCAACAATTAAAACTTGCAAACAATGAGCCAAATAGAATTTATACCAAATGAATCTTATAAAATTTTTCAAGGTTCAAGTTATGCATTTCCTTCTGATATTAAAAAGCATCCTGTTCTTTGCTCCAAGACATTTCATTTTGCTCAATAAAGGTCTAATGCAGGGAATCCAAGATATCGCTAGCATCCGCCAGACATAATCATGATGTGATTTCTGGGCTAGATCTTAGGTTCAAATCTAACCAAAAACAAAGAACATTTCCAGCATAGATATAAGCCATGTAATTTGCTAAGAACAACAAGTGTCTGACTCCAGTATGTCAACTGTCTTTCATTTCGTCCTTTATGCTACGAGCTTCTACAGAGTATTCCTGTTTCTTGAAGCTTCAATAAGTTGAAATAATCACTAAACAAAATTCTTTGGAAAGCATCAATCGCAAAGGATATGATGGGTTTTGAGTTTGACTGGAAGCTCTTTTCTTGTCTTCTTCAATCTTTTTTTAGTTCATTTAGCTGAAAATCTATGCTACCTGTCTTATACTTAAATGCCACTGTACTATATTCAATAACCTTACAATTTATCTTCCTTCTTGGCATCAAGCTTCTTTTCTTTTCCTGTAAGTTCAATTGCAGCGCATCTTACATTTGAAACTTCTGAATTAAGCAGTTAATTAGGAAAAGAATATGGGCAGGTTTTGGCTATAGTAATCTATACGAGCTTGTTATATTTATATTGCTGATATCAGTGTTCTGATACTTCGTTTCTTTCCTTGCTTATTGTCTCAGAGAAACCAAACTGGAGAAGGAAGATTGGTATAGGTAATATATCTTTTTTTTTTTTACTGCCCTTTCTGTGCAGTGTTTTACAACATTTCTGAATTGGGACCATTAATTTGAACTTGTTGCCACTGTCCCTTTTACCCAGCTGCTGGCGCTTCTATTGCAAGCGTGGCTATAATGCTCATCATCTTCTTTATCTATCAACGCCGCAACAAGAAGAAATATGCTCACTCATCTTATGTCTCCCGAAGCATCTCTTCTTATCCTTCTTCTGTGACGAATCCTGAAGGGGGAATTAGTAACTACTTTGGAGTTTCTCTCTTCAGCTACACTGAACTTGAAGAAGCCACTAACAATTTTGATTCAGGCAAAGAACTTGGAGAGGGAGGCTTTGGCACCGTATACTATGGTAAGAGCAAACACACAAACACAGATACCCACACTTTTTATTAGTGCTTTTCTCCTTCCTAGAAAAGAAACTCTTGAGAGTGTTCTGGTTTGGTTTTATTTTGTGCAAAACGCAATCAAACTTTAGAGGTTTTCTCAACTCCATTGTATCATGGAGAAGTGTTTGTTATAATCCAATGCATACCAATTGATCAGAATTGGTGAGAACAAATAAATTCTTAAAGAAAGCGAGTGCATAACGCACTTTAGGAGCATTTAATTTTTTTAGTTTTAGATTTATGTACTAACAAAGGTTTCTTTCTTCTTATATTTCTTCAACAGGCAAACTTAAAGATGGGCGTCAAGTTGCCGTCAAGCGCTTGTATGAAAACAACTGCAGGAGAGTCGAGCAATTCATGAATGAAATTGCGATCCTTACTCGCTTACGCCACCCAAATCTCGTCTCACTTTATGGGTGCACCTCCCGCCACAGCCGTGAACTCGTGCTTGTTTATGAATACGTTCCCAATGGCACTGTTGCTGATCATCTTCATGGCGAATTTGCAAAACCTGGTGCAATTTGCATGGGTAACTTCGAATGAAGATTGCCGTAGAGACCGCAAGTGCTTTGAAATATCTCCATGCTCATGATACTATCCACCGTGATGTGAAAACAAACAACATTCTTCTTGACAAAAATTTTTGTGTGAAAGTCGCAGATTTTGGACTATCTCGCCTTTTTCCAACAGACGTCTCCCACGTTTCAACTGCTCCACAAGGGACTCCTGGTTATGTCGATCCAGAGTATCACGAATGCTACCAGCTTACTGGCAAGAGCGATGTCTTTAGCTTCGGGGTAGTCTTGATCGAGCTTATATCATCCATGCCTGCTGTTGACATCACAAGGCATCGACAGGAAATCAATTTGTCTAACATGGCTATCAACAAGATTCAAAACCACACTTTGCACGAGCTTGTAGACCAATCTCTTGGATTTCAATCAGACTACACAATACAGAGAATGATAACTGCAGTGGCGGAGTTGGCATTTCAGTGTCTTCAATATGTTAAAGACATGAGACCATCCATGGTAGAAGTGCTGGAAGCACTGCAGGAAATACAAAATAAGGACTACGCTAAAGACCAGGCAGAGGAGAAGGGCATAGCAGCAGATGATGCTGTGTTGTTGAAGAGGGATTCGCAGCCACTTTCTCCGGATTCTGCTCTAAATTGGATCAGCACGTCTTCAACATCAACTCAAAGTAATTAAAAGCTATCCTTCTTATTTTTCACTAAATTTTATAATCCATCATATGCCAAAAAGTTGTACTTGCGTCACATCTACTAAACATCCATAGTTTGAGTGAGAATACGAGCTGTACATATCATGTTAGAGCTCTCGTGGGTTCACTTGGGTCCATGTTTTGTGCAGCTAACTTTTTAGATTGATTTATCCTTGTCATTAATTAAGAGTTCAAATTACATATTTCTTCAATCTGTTATTTCGGCTGCACATAGGTTACACAACCGTTGGATATGAAAGAATTTGAATAACAAAAGGAACCTTGTTTTTCAATTCATTAAACCAGAATGCCTAAGGCGTTATATATATATACCGCAAAGTCTGGTGTATGTAAGGACAATTCCACAATTACAAGGATATTGACAAGATTTTTCCTTATGAAATGAATTCCCTATTTGAATTATGATCATGTTTCCTTGTAGAGCCGAGTTCCTTTTTCTGACTGCACTGAATGAGGATCCTCTGTAGAATGATAGATTATAAAATTTGGCATATGATAGATTATATGCATAAGAAGGATAACTTTAGACTACTTCGATATTCTGCTTCAGTGCTGGACTTGGAAACAAGAGTTTGCTTCTTTGCACTCCATTATACCGAACAATTTCCGAGAAACACTACATAACGTAACAATTTTAAAGAAGTTCTAAATTGATTAATCTTTTTAGAGTGATAACTGAGATGTTGCTAGCGTTACATTACGTTAAATTATTTATAAATCATCTCCAAAAGAAATGAAGATAATCGAGTGAACCATGCCCGTGGGTTTGCTTCAAGCCCTAGATGGTTTTATGTAACTTGCAAACATAATCAAGATGCTCCTTGTTGATAAAACCTTGAGGTTACTCCATGTATGCCTCTTCAAGGAAACTCCTATGAAGGAATGCATTTAACACATACGGGCAAGAATAATTCTGATTTTGGAAGGCTTCATGACAGGATTAAACGTTTTTGTATATTCAATTCCACTTTGTTCATCAAAGTCTTTAGCTACTAAAGTAACTTTAAACCTCTCAATTGATCTATCTGGCTTTTGTTTGATCTTATAGACCCACTTGTTTCGAATAATGTTATATGAGAGGAAGGTCTTAGCACATATGAACCAGGTTCCATGGATAAGAGATCTCCGTATTCCTGTTCCATAGCATGTCTCACTACCCACATTAAAAAAAAAAAGAAAGAAAGGCGCTTGACGGCATTTATATTCCCGGCGTTCAACTAGAAATTAAGCCGATAAAAGTTTTATTATCGACATATAACTTAAACGTCAATAATTTATCTGCGTAAATAAACAGACGCCGATAAAAGACAAATAATTATTGGCGCGTATTTACAAACGCCGACAATTTATCCGCGTTGGTAATCATACACAAAAAATTTATCTGCATTTTAGTAGAGTGCCGATAAGTATGGAGTGGGTGCCTTTGAAATTACGATTTTGTAAATAATAAGTGTAATTTAAAATTAAATTGTTTGGTAACTGTATTTTAAAAAAGTACAATTTTTTTATGTTTTCAAATTACGGATAAAGAGGTACTTTTTTTAAAACGTAAAATTTTAAAGTTAAACTACGATTTTACCAAACGCTTAACTACGTTTTCAAATCTTATATTTTAAAATCATTATTTTTAAAATTATACTTTTTAAAATTACAATTCCAAACAAATATTGAAACACCGATAAATAACTGTCCCAAAAATAAAAAATGCCGATAATTATTTAACTAAATGATGCTCTTCTTTTAAGAAATAATGCGGGAATGCGCTGGGGTGAAAATTTCGCGCCATAAAATTTAGTCCTAATCTTCTTCTCTCTCACTTCACTCTCCAATCTCCATGTTCAACATTCTTTCTGATCTTTATAGTTGTCTCTCATAAACTTAGCAGTTATTTTACAAAAGCATGTTATAAATAATTTCGTTGAGCCCTGATATTTTCATGAGTTTGAATATTTTTTGAATGCTTTAATTTTCATACGTGTTAAAATGAATGTATTTTATTATGATATTTGTTGTTTTCAGTAACACTTCCCAGTTAATTAAATTGGGGCCTATGATTAACACTCCAAATTAATTTCTAGTAAATTAAAATTTAGAGGCGTTAAAATGTTAATGTAACATTTTAATCTACTTATTGGATCAGTCCTTATTAAAAAAAAAAATCAAAGATAAATTGAGATTGTCGTATTAGCATAATAAGATAGTAGTGAGATATTAATTAGTGGAGTAATGATACATGGACTAAGCCTTAGAAAAATAAAATAAAATAAAACTCATTTAAACCGTAGCGTTTCTTTCATCGTATCAGGTCGGATACAAATCAGATTTCACATAGCTTAACAGTAATTTTAAAAGTCACATCAAGTTTAAATAAATATGAAATTAACATGTATTATTACTCCACTAATTAGAATAAAAATAAATGTGAACTCCATATTCCTGTTTATAATATAAAACATTGATTAAAACTTTCTCTGAAAAAACGGCCCATGGGCAAGACCCTTAGAAAAAGAACTTGAAGTTGTTGATCGGTGCTCATTTTGCTCTTTATGTGGCAATTTTTCCTTTTCTGAGTATCTTACGAGGCTAATGAATCTTCTATGATTTGGTTTATAAACAAGGAAAAATAATCCTTCACTTTTCTAATTATTTATTTATTTTTTCTAATTTTATAATCCTTCACTTGATGACATTGTATAGTGATATAGCTAAAATATCGCACGCCAACACTTCAACTTTCAAGTGGGCAGGATTCACCCAAATTAGTCTGAGCTTCAAAACTTTGGGCCGGGCGTGCTCTATGACCTCGTAAAAGGAAACTCCACCATGGCTTGAAACCATTTTAAAAATCAATAATTTTATCAACACTTTTATTCTTACACTTTTTTGAATGACTTTTAAAATTATTATTAAATTTAAAATTAATTATTATTAAATTTAGATTTAATTTTAATTTTAAAAATTACATCAAAAAATATAAGAATATAAAAATGTATAGCGTTATTCCTCTAATTAAAATATACTCGGAAGTCGGAAATAGCATAGCATAATGACAAAAACTTTGTTAATGGATTTGCCCCTTGACATAAATTATTGATCTTCAGAAACTGCACATAATTATGAAAACAAACCATAGGCATTGCCTTAAAAGGAAAATCACACCTTCCTACACTAACACCACAATACTTTTACCATTGGGTGGCATTGCCTATTTGCCTCTATTTTGCTTGCATATATATATATATACATGCACCCGGAATCAATGCATCATCTGCCTTCAAGTCCCGCTGAGGAAAGGCTTCGAAGGCGTTAATTCACCGTCCGATGATCCCTCCGAGATGCAATAGTTGTGGATGCCGCCATTTTCAATCGGCATGGTGTAATTAATACATGTTGAATTTATTATCCAGTCTCCACACTCCATGTGTCCATTGCTTAATCCATACCCCACATCAGTAATATACCCATTTGGTTGAAACAACGACTTCACCATCCCCAGTTGAGGGTTTGGATATTGCTGCAATATCGTTTCGCCTGTAAATTTTCATGTATATATATATATATATGTTAGTAATTATGTCAGTCAATAATAATAATAATAATAATAATTAACTTTCAAATATATGTATTTAATACCTTGAGTTAGTAAGGCAGTCTCATTCAAAGTTCCATCAACCTCCTGCAAGGACTGCCACGTGGCATATGCTTCCCTCACCAATTTCTCCATATCGGTCTGCAAATGCCAGCCACCACACATATATCAGAAATATTCTCTAAATTGAGTTAAAAGAAAATTTATTTTTCAATCTAGTCAGTTAAACTAACGTGTCACATGTTTTAAAGATATATATCAGTTTAATAGACTTGATTGAATTAAAAAATTCATGCAACTTAGTTTAACACTAAGGAAATTTTTTTATATATTACTTTTTTTTTTTTTTTTTTAATAATTGGGAACCCCTTCAAGTAGGGCTACTTCATGTACCCACTCCTATCAAGTAAAACCAAAACTTTCGAAACTTATGCATCGTACCCCTCGTAACATGGACCAATTAAGTCACGGGCTTCGCTTGAAAGCTGACCCCAAGAAAGGGTTATGTTTCAAACCTAAAACCCTGAGAAAACACTCAAAAGTTCCGTGCTTCTACCAAACCGAGCCTATATATTATATATAATTATATATATTATAATATTATATTTAAAAAAAAAAAAAAAAAAAAAAAGAGAATGGCAGTCATCCCTATTGATGTTGTTTATGTCCCTTGAAGAGTATATTTGGCCATCAATTTCAGCCCTAAGAACTTGGCATATAGGATTCAAGGTGAGGGCAAAATTATGTCTCCGGAAGACATACAGCTTGTTGCCCAAAGTGCACGTCCTAGCATGCTTCAACGTTGCTTCCCAAATTTTCTCAGACATCCCAATACCTAAAATCTGTAAGCAAAATAATAAACAGAAAAATTAATTTTGATTATTTAGATATAAATTTTTATTTGTTAATTAACTTAATTAATTGGTGTGAAAAAAATGGAAATTTCACATACCCTTCTAAGCTTCAAAGGGTCGACAACAGACAACTTCAAGAATTCTTGTACCGTATTGATTCCCTCCTTTCCCAACTTCTTGTGAAAAGCTCCATCTTTCCCAATCTTCTCTAGCCGCCAAACTTCGTCTTCCAACTGTGGTGGATGGTGCTTCTTGTACACTTCACGTGTGAGGAAATTAATTAGTCACTATTATACATAATATATTTAATTGACTCATAGCTAAAAAAGAATTAAGCAACAAATTAAATTTGACTTATATATTTAATTGTTCATGCAAACTTTATTTATAGCTTGTAATAAAAGTTGTTGTATCGTTCCCTAGCAACACTTTATTTATTAATAAGAAAAATATTAGACTCAATAAGTTTTTTTACAACTTATTTATATATGTTAACACGAGATTAAATTAGAGTGTTAAAATATTTTTTTTAGTGATGGGCGTAATTCCAACCACATATTAATATGTGTTCAACAAATTATAAGCGTGTGCTTTTATATATTCTTTAACGTGCTCGAAAAGTAATTGAATAAAATGAGTGGAAAATATCAACAAATTGAAAATGCTCAAAAATAAATTAAATATAAGGTTAGACTTTAGTCAACGAAAACAATTTTTAAAATTTTTAATAAGATAAGATTCGGTCCGATACGTCTCTAAAACCTTTCACCAAAGCGAAAGGCCGGCCAAACGCGTCGACAAAAAAAAAAAAAAAAAAAAAAAAACATGGTCTAAAAAAATATCTAAAAAGTTGAGCATCTTTTCCGACAATATCCAAACTCCTCGCTGTATGTTGACTAAAAGTCACTAGGTTTGGAAGGGTGAAAGGGACATATATGCCCGGTCAATGGTAATCATATAGCGCGTGGTTTCATTTGAAAATAAAAAAAAAAAAGTGTTTTGTACTTTAATAGACGTGGAACCTTTGACCAGACTTGTCCTCTAGTAAGTACAAATCATATGGCCAATAAGGAAATTATACAACTAATATTGTGATTAATATTTTAAATTTCTTAGGTTAGGATAACCCTAACTAGAGTAGAATTCTTTAAATTCTAAAGAGTATAATTCTAATTAAAAGCTTCAAATTTTTCATCTAGCTAATCATTTATCACATCTTAAAAGATCTTAATTTTTTTGAATGCTAATAGGGTATTACATATTTTACTATAAATTTCCTTATAAATTGATATGAGAATCTATAATTAATGAAATAATTAAACAAAAAATTTGATTTATTATCAATTTAATAGTATTAGTGGACTTAATTATAAACCATATACTCTTCATTATTTAACAAATTATTGATTGTCACTTGACTCACTTCAAATATTTTTCTAATATTTTTTTGGAATCCATTCAAAATTTGAACATATATTTAAAAATAATGATTAAGACTTCAATGAATTAATGATTGAGACCAAAAATATATTATGACGTCATTTATTAATAGGTTTGGTGGTTCCATCGTCACTATATACGGGTTTGCCCTTTTTGGTCTTAACTCCCATCTGACGGGAATAGTTAATATATATATATATTACTACTAATTACTTATCAAAGTTAAGAATGTATTCAATTATTGGATGAATTTCCCATGATCCAATGTTTTCAAACATATTAAAATTCAATCAATTTTTAATGAATTAAACTGTTTGAAACTAATGAAAATATATGAATTTGTAATTAAATGCATGAAATTAATTGTCAAGAAACTTACATTCTCCGCGGTGATCTTTGACAACAAAGGCTTCAGTCATGGCTTCACAGATCCTAGCACTTTCTTGATAGCTTCCCGGAACAACTTTTGCACCAAGCCTGAATTTCCGGCTCCGAATCCAGCTGGAGTTGTCGGTGAATTCGATATCTCCGACGGGCGCGAACCCTTCCCTCATGGTGACGGTCAAGTCTCCTCCGGTAAGCAAAGGCCGCTTGCCAGCTCTCTCCTTGACGATTTTGTTGTTAAACTCTTCGCCGGACCAAGTTTCAGAGTCTCCGGGAAAGTCGCCGTCGAGAACAACGAGTTCGATTTTGATCGGGTGGTCAAGAGCGATCGGAACCATTGGATGATTCCTGTCCACAAGAAGGACCTGAAGGGGATTGTTGTCCATGTCTGTAATCTTGCTTCCGGTGAATATTGGAAGCGAAAGTTTCTTGCTGAAAGTGAGTCGCAAGCTTGATGGTTCTAGTGCTTGAATTCGCAGTGATGGAGACCTTGTGATTGTGTGGGAATGGCGCACTAGAGTACTCTCCACCTCTTCCTTCACCTGTAAACATCAAATAAAAACTTTCAATACAATATATAACTACCACACAAAATAACCAAATTTTAGCATCTTTAATTTTTCCTTAACCATTATTGCAATAATATATATGGATTAGAGTTTATAGTTTTTTTGATGACAGAAAACCTTTTAAAGTAAAGTCATTTTGTATACTCATCTTTGTCGTGCAAATTTTAAATTCATGTGAAGTACTCATTCATATGAATCGGGATTAGAGCTTATAGTTGCACAAAATTTATTGATAACAATGGCCCAGTTGCTCTTTTTTTTGTTTGGATGAATACCCAGTTGCTTATTTTCTTTTTGGATGAATACCCAGTTGCTTATTTTTTATTTTGGACGAATATATATATATACCCAGTTGCTAATTTACCAAAAGAATGAATAAACATACATGAGTTTTTTTTTTTTTTTCTTAATTCAAATGGGGAAAGGGTTACATGATCGAGTGTTAACTACAATGTATGTGTATGGATAAGCATGGTTTATAAACTAGGGTTAGAGATAAGCATGATAACATACCACTTTTCTAAGCAAAGGTTCCAAGGTTGAGAAAAGGTTGTGCAAGGAATTCACCATAACCACTTCTCCGATAACACTGTCAAGGGAGAATAACAAAACCCAGATAAGAAACTAATTAAACTGTAATTAATTTCCGTCAGTTTAATTCTACCGCTATTAATCAAAGAAAACAAACTATGAAAAAACAGAAGCATAGCAGCTGAAATTCTGATCACATACGATGCAAAAGAAGGCCTGGGTCTCATCCGTTTCTCGGGTGGCTGATCTTGGTCGGATTTCGAATCATTAAAAAAAACGTTTCGCCGCCATTGCCTAACAAGATTTAATTCCAAGATCAGAGAGAGAGATAGAGAGATGGGTTGGGTTTTGAGGGTTTGCTAGGGACGCAAGAGGTTTTTTGCCTATTTATATTTATATATATAATTATATATAGAAATAGATTAAAATGAAAAAAAAAAAAAGAAAAATGTAAAAAAAGAAGCTTTCTGGAATGAAAGAGGAAACATCTGGGTAACAAAGAAGCATAGTGGACCCAGGCTTATGTGATTGTAACGACTTGACGTCAACTCTCCCTACAAGTTCAACTTCTCTCTCTCTCTCTCTCACAATCACCACAATTACAATCACCATCGCAATCACATGCATCGTTCGTGTCCATTGATCCAACGGCTTAGAGTCACTTGGATTTAGACACGTAATAGTTATTAGAAGGAGAAATTACAAGATGGAGGCATAGGGCGAAAAGTTGGTACATACAATTCAAACTACTTCGTTTCTCGGAAGGATCTGATTCGTGATTCCTATTGGGCCTTCAAACAATTAATGGAGGGCCGAAACTCACCAACCGCGCGCATATCCATTTCTTTTACGCGTTTAATTATAACGCCAACAGCTATTAAGACAAAATTTTGCCATGTACTTGTTTTGTCTTTTCAAAAATTATTTAAATGTTTCTAAAACTTTTTCGAAAAGGCAGACATCCGAAAAAACAAACTCACAGCAGTAGCTCACCAGTCTTTTTTTTTTTTTTTTTTAAGCCTTCCTGACCTTTTTGTTGTTTTTTTTTTCTAATTTTTTAGTTAGGGTATTTTTTGCATTTTTTGCGTACAAAAGGAATACATTATAATTTTTTTTTTTTTTTTGATATTTTGAAGGAATATTGATGCTCTTATTTAGGGCCATCTTTTGTTGCGATTTCAAAAAAGCTGCGATTTCAAAAGGTTGCGATTTTTCAAAAAATGTGATTTTGAAACGGTAATTTTTGAGGAAACGCAAGTTAATGTGTTTGGCAAAATCGCAATTTGGCCATTAAAATCGTTAGTTTAACCTTTAAAATTCTGCGTTTTCAAAAAAGCATCCCATTATTGCGATTTAAAAAAACGCAAAAAAATTGCGTTTTCAAAATTGCAAATATTTAAAATACAGTTTCTAAACAATTCAGTTTTTTTACGATTTGATTTTAAAATCGCATTTATTGTCTATGGAAAAATGCAATCTCAAACGGCACCTTTAGTATGGAAGACATTACAAATTGAAGTGAAGAGAGGCAAGTGTACTCTTTTCCTAAGTTTTTGTTTTACTTGCTTAAATTATTGATTCTTTTAATTTCGTTTTTTAAAGTTTTTAAAAAACAACAATATTATTCTTTTTTTATTTTTATTCGTTATTCTATACAAAACGATAAATTGGTGTACTAATCTTTTTATAATTATGTGGACATGCCATATCAAAATCATATCCTTAGTCTTACAAAATTAAATACATTATAGAGACGCGCGGCATGACACACTATATAAGTTAGGACATTAATTATAGTCCCCTTTTTTTTTTATCTATTTTATTATTTATTATTTTATTATAAAATTTTATGTTATCTCCAACTTTCCAAGATACCAAACTGCGTGCAATTAGATTCAAAGCCTCTAATAGATTCTCTTACTGATTATATTCCTTTTTATCTATTTTATATATTATTTTAAATATTTTAAATTTATGATATCTTCAAAAGATACAAACTCGTGGCCAGTTAATTTCCAAGCCACTAATGATTTCCCTACCCAAAAAAAAAAAAAAAAGCCCTCTAATGATTCTCTTACAAATTATTGTCCTTTTTATCTTTTATTATTATTTTAAAATAAAAATTTATGTATCTTTAAGGTACAAACTTCGTGCCAATTAGATCCAAAAGCCTCTAATGATTCTCTTATGTGCGTCGTACCAAATTGCAAGTAAGATTTAACTGTTCATATACATTATATAATATATATTATATATAAGTAACTCTCGTATGTGATGGCCAAATTGGTAAAATAAAAATGAAAAAGTAATGAATAAATAATAAACTATGTTCTTACAATTAAATAAAACTATGGTTCCTATTCAATAAGCTGCTGGCAATAGGAGCCAGCAAATGAAATTTAATTACATATTCTTGACTCCATATTTATTTTGTTTTTTCAAATTATCGCCGGATATAAATAAAAATTTACCATTATTTAATTATAATATATCTTAACGTATGAGATTAAAGTGTGTAACGACCCAAGAAAAATAGAGCTAGTCAAAAACTACCTGACGTTCTCGTCAGGTTGCCACTCATTGCATGGCTCTAGTACCACATGGTCTGTGCGGTTTCTTTTACCTAGGTGGCTATTGATAATCCATTGTAACGAATCCCAGAGAAAAAGCGCTAGCCATATCTGCGCCTTATCACCCCAATAAAGACGTATTCGTCGAATTTTGGAGTTTCCCTAGTAATCACTTATTAATAGCCCAGTTTGCCGTTTCAAAAAATGTGATTTGAAAACGTAATTTTTGAGAACGCCAGTTATGTGTTTGGCAAAATCGCAATTTGGCCATTAAAATCGTAGTTTAAACCTTTAAAATTCTGCGTTTTCAAAAAGCATCCCATTATTTGCGATTTAAAAACGCAAAAAATCTGCGTTTTCAAATTGCAATATTTTTAAAATACAGTTTCTAAACAATTCAGTTTTTACGATTTGATTTTAAAATCGCATTTATTGTCTATGAAAATGCAATCTCAAACGCACCTTTAGTATGGAAGACATTACAAATTGAGTGAGGAGAGGCAAGTGTACTTTTTTCCTAAGTTTTGTTTTACTGCTAAATTATTGATTCTTTTAATTTCTTTTTAAAGTTTTAAAAAACACACAATATTATTCTTTTTTATTTTATCGTTATATATACAAACGATAATTGGTGTACTAATCTTTTTATAATTATGTGGACATGCCATATCAAATCATTCCTTAGTCTTACAAAATTAATACATATAGAGACGCGCGCATGACACACTATATAAGTTAGGAATTAATTATAGTCCCCTTTTTTTTTTATCTATTTATATTATTATTATTTATTATAAAATATTATGTATCTCCAACTTTCCAAGATACAAACTCGTGCAATTAGATTCAAAGCCTCTAATGATTCTCTTACTGATTATATTCCTTTTTATCTATTTTATTATTATTTTAAATATTAAATTATGTATCTTCAAAGATACAAACTCGTGCCCAGTTAGATTCCAAGCCACTAATGATTTACCTACCCAAAAAAAAAAAAAAAGCCCTCTAATGATTCTCTTACAAATTATTTCCTTTTTATCTTTTATTATTATTTTAATATTAAATTTATGTATCTTTAAGGTACACAAACTCGTGCAATTAGATTCAAAGCCTCTAATGATTCTCTATTGTCGTGGTACCAAATTGCAAGTAAGATTTAACTGTCAGTGATACATATATATATATATATATATAAGTAACTCTCGTAATGTGATGCCAAATTGTAAAATAAAAATGAAAAAGTAATTGAATAAATAATAAACTATGTCTTACAATTAATAAACTATGGTTCCTATTGCAATAAGCTGCTGGCAATAGGAGCCAGCAAATGAAATTTAATTACAATATTCTTGCACTCCATATTTATTTTGTTTTTTCAAATTATCGCCGGATATAAAATAATAATTTAATTATTTAATTTATAACATTATCTTAACGTATGAGATTAAAGTTGTAACGACCCAAGAAAAAGAGCTAGTCAAAAAACTCCTGACGTTCTCGTCAGTGGCCACGTCATGCAGTGCTCTAGTACCACATGTCTGGCGCTTACTAGGTGGCTTTGATACCATTTTTAACGACCCAGAGAAAAGCGCTAGCCACATCTGCGCTATCACCCCAAAAAGACTAGTCAATTTTGGAGTTTCCCTAGAATCACTTTATAAAGCCCAGTTTCACTTAGTAACTAAGCGATGTGGGACTCAACACTCATGACTCTCTTTATAAATCATCCATTTTATGTGAGATATTTTCTCTTCTTCCCAATATGGAACCGGGGTGTTACAAAAGTTGTACTTAATAAGTAAGTCACAACACGTATAACATTCAACTAAAAATTGAATACGTTCGAACTCACGGCGTTTATTCTAATACACTGTTAAATGATCACTTATTCTAAAAATTTAAACATATATAAATCGATGAATTGTGAAAACGAAATATAAGAATTGCATGCAACATAAAAGGTGATTGATAATGATAGAATTACAGCATCCTAAATCTGCTAAGCCATTCAAGTTAACAGAGAAAGGAAGTAGATGTCAGCAGGTGCAAGGTCCCATCCTCGAACTGTTTATTAACTTTCCTACATACTCAGAAAAACAAAAAATACTGGTCAAAAAAAAAAAAAAAAAAACACAAAAACAAAAAATAAAATAAAAAAAGTCAGACGAAAAATGGTCATAAAAGTCAGGACTTGCAATGAATCTACTTTTCGAAGTAATTTCCTCGCATATTCTCCGCAATATAATGTTTATTATTATATAATTACCATCTTCAACCTCTAATACACGGCCAGCAGAAATCATACGCGGTTAAATTCAGTACGGAGATATGCACCACAAATAAAAGAACCACCGTTGATCCGGTCCCCTACCTTTTGGCGTTTGTGGAGGGCACTCTCAGGGATGGTGGGTCGTCCCACGTGGCAGTACTGTTGCGATATGCCACGCGGTCTTGACCATGACCACGTCGGACGTTCTCAACGGACTCCGAAAGAAGGACCAAAAGTGGCAGAAATCCTGGTATTCGCGATTTACTCAATATTATATATACTAGGATTCAAAACGTACACTTAACCTCATAATAGCAGGCACGTGATGCACAAATATTAATAAATAAAGTGAAATATTAAACTTATAAAATATACTTTTTAAAAAATATAATACGATTGAATTTCTCAAAATTTAGATTCATTTTTTTTTCAATAGAGAAAGTAAAATATTTGTTGTTTAACTTTTTATATGTGGTTTTTTTTTTTTTTAAATGAGTTTTTTTTTGTATTTGTGGGGGCCTATTTTTGTCCACATATGTTAGAGAAAAAAGTTGGACAACAAACATTTATCTGCTCAATATTATTATGCCACATCACTTTGTTAGAGTTTTTTAGTAAAATATTTTGTAAGCTAGCCTAGCATTCTCCATAAATAAAACTCAACCAAGAAATTTTTGCTTTCGCACCAATAATAGACATTTAACTATTTTTCTTGAATTTACAAAATAAAATTATTTTTTTGCTTTTCTATAAATTTTTTTTTAAAAAAAAAATTATTTGCAATAGATTCTCTTATCTTTTTTTATATCAGTTAAATACCTAATAATTAAAATAGCATTGTACTACCAAATATTTTATATAGATCATAGTAGCACTGTAACTACGCAAAGTTTAGGAAATATATAATTTTGAAAAAATATAAAAAACTAATGTGGATCGTTTTTTGTAGTTTTAATAGGGGAAATGGCTTATTGGGGCATGTGGCGAACGGTCATAGAGACAATATGGCCATGGCCTACAAATGTTTTTAAAAAAGTTGACTTGGTTAGGAAGAATTTCAGCGAATGTTAGATGGCCCTTCATGTTTTTTTTTTAAAAAAAAATTCTTTGTTTGTATTTAAGTGAGTCCAAAAAAAAACTCATATTAAAAAATAAAAATAGAAATTGTCAAATGCTACAATAAAAAGCCCACGTACAAACCAAGCTAGAAAATAATACATACCCAAAGACAAATTTTATTATATTATACATACTTATATTGTAAACTAATAAACACAAGCAAACTGATCAAAAATAAAAAATAAAAATAAACACAAGCAAAGAAAAAATAATTATAAAAAAGAATAGTTCATTTTGTACACATTTTTTATTTTTAAATTCTAATAGTCATTTTGCACATGCCGCCTTTTAGTTCATCTTGTTTTTGAGATTTTGAGAGAACTTCACTAAGAGGCAGTATTAAGTGGTTTTTTTATTAGTATATTTCTCCGCTTTATGCATTTTTATCTTTTTGTATTAATGTCAACATGTTACGTTGCTAATATATTAATTTTGGCATAAATTTTTTGTGATATACATATTTTGTGATAAATTATTTTATTTTTGTTTTAAATTTGTTTGCAACATTTTTAATTTGGGCCCCTACAATAATGATTTTTTTGCCTCCGCCACTGTTTGGGCATATGTTGCTAGTGTGCTTAAACATTTTTCGTTCATCTTCTTAGAATAGATGCGTAAATTTACTATTAAATCTGAGTCTGTTACGTACGTTTTACTAATTCAATAATAAATTTTTTTATTTTTTATTTTAAAAAAAGATAAGAGATATTGATTAATTCAACTTATAAAACTTTGAAAAAAATTAAAAATTTACAAAAATGAAACCATTCATTTTGAACAATAAAAAGCGATTAATCAAGTCTGACAACTGATTTTTCAACATACATTACGAAACTCTAAAAACTTTGAATAATAGTTCTTTGAAGAACGAGTTACATTCATGTACCTGACATTGACGCCAAAAACATAACTACACAAGTTGAACACATTCGATGGATTGGTGTTGTTCATGTGCACGTTAAATAAAGGAATCAGTGGTGCAAATGTGAACACAAAACAATGAAGTGAAGCTCTAGGACGTTTCAGTTGTCCACTAGTTCCTTTGGATTTATACATGTTGGGTCACCTAAACAATATTCAACATGACCAACCTGGACGTACTCGTTGAACTCAATTTATTAAGGGGGACCAAAAAGTGCACAAACCCTGCCCTATTCATCTTTGTTTTTCTCTGAATATATATATATATATATATATATGATTCAATCATTCATAACATGTACACACTTCGATCTCAATAGTACATATCATACGCGGTCTAGAAACATTAATAAACCATTTCTTATAATTAACTATTTTTCTGGTGCAAGAAAAAATAAAATAAAATAAAATAATATTCCACTTTAACTAAGCTAATGATGAAACATGATCTGGATTTGTCTGCCGATGATGATGCTTATCATGTCCACTCCTGGCTTGATGCTCAACGAAAGGGAACTCTCTAGATTAAGAAATAATAGGTACCCTCACCTCAGGCAAAGTTAGTGAGCTATGTAATAGGCTAGCATTTTGCGCTGTTTGAAGGGCACTTGAGTCAGTCGCCGGCGCCCGACAATATCTTGACCCCTATCACAATTTTGGGCCAAAAATGAAACTCTTGCTGAATTCGAGTTTGCTGCTCCAAACAATACCAATTAAATATTTCTAAAACTTTTTGAAAAGGGCAGACATCCGAAAAAACAAACTCACAGCAATGGCTCACCAGNGCGATTTTAAAAAGTGTGATTTGAAAACGTAATTTTTGAAAACGCAGTTATGTGTTTGGCAAAATCGCAATTTGGCCTTTAAAATCGTAGTTTAACCTTTAAAATTCTGCGTTTTCAAAAAAGCACCCCATTATTTGCGATTTAAAAACGCAAAAAATCTGCGTTTTCAAATCGCAATATTTTTAAAACACAGTTTTCAAACAATTCAGTTATTCTAAAAATACACTTTAAAGAAGCAAAAAGCGAGGTTGAGATGAGGAGCATTCAGTTTTTTTCAAAAAAGACTTTGAGGGGTATTTTCGAAATAATTTAATATGTTGAAAATTTCAAGTCTACCAAACAGAGGTAGTACTTGGATGGATCAGAGTGTTCGAATTTTAAGATTTTGGGTTTGGGGTGTAAAGGATTAACAAACAAACCCTCAGTTTTTACGTTTTGGTTTAAAATCGCATTTATTGTCTATGAAAATGCAATCTCAAACGCACCTTTAGTTTGGAAGACATTACAAATTGAGTGAGAGAGGCAAGTGTACTTTTTTCCTAAGTTTTTGTTTTACTTGCTAAATTATTGATTCTTTTAATTTCGTTTTTAAAGTTTTAAAAAACACAACAATATTATTCTTTTTTATTTTATCGCTATTATACAAACGATAATTGGTGTACTAATCTTTTTATAATTATGTGGACATGCCATATCAAATCATTTGTTCTTACAAAATTAATGACATAATAGAGACGCGGCGCATGAGAGCATTCACATTGGCCTCAGCAAATAATTGGCCAAATTTTTAGCTAAAACTTCACTTTTTTTCATTTGTAACTAACAAGCTTTTAGAAAATTACCTACATCCGGCTCCAGTATTTTAGCTGACATACTTTTAACCTATTTCATTTAATCATTATTATTCCTGGAATTTTTTTTTTTTGTATTTCTTTTTTCTTTCTTTTTTGTTTATTCTTTCTTTATTATTTTGTATACAACATATTTTTGAAACTGTTATCATTTTCTAAAATTTATCATTTTTTATTTGATCATATTTTAAAAATTCATTTTTTTTCATATTGTAATTTTTTTTAAAAAATTCGATCTTTTCTAAAGGTATTTTTTTAAAAAAAAAAAATAAGCATTCAGTTACAAAAGAGGATTTACTTAAAGAAAAAAAAAAATACCAAAGAGGAAACAGGTGCAGGGAAAAAAAAAGGAGGAAAGAAGAAGGCGCAGGAGAGAAGCGTGCAGGTAAAAAAAAAAGAAAAGAGGAAGAGGAAGAGAGATCATTATTTAAATAATTAAAATATTGCTTTGGTGAGCTACAGTGCTCAGTAAAGTTGCTGAGCCACTGTAGCAGTCATCAAATTTTTGGGTAAATTGTTGAGCCTGATGTTGAAAATTTTTTTTCAATTTTTTGCTATAGGGCTCAACAAAGTAGCTTTTTAGCTACTTTGTTGAGCCCAATGGAGTGCTCTGACACACTAATAAGTTAGGAATTAATTATAGTCCCTTTTTTTATCTATTTTATTATTATATTTATTATAAAATTTATGTATCTCCAAGATACAAACTCGTGCAATTAGATCATAGCCTCTAATGATTCTCTTACAGATTATATTCCTTTTTATCTATTTTATTATTATTTTAAATATTAAATTTATGTATCTTCAAAGATACAAACTCGTGCCCAGTTAGATTCCAAGCCACTAATGATTTACCTACCCAAAAAAAAAAAAGCCTCTAATGATTCTCTTACAAATTATAGTCCTTTTTATCTTTTTTATTATTATTTTGAATATTAAATTTATGTATCTTTAAGATACAAACTCGTGCAATTAGATTCAAAGCCTCTAATGATTCTCTTATGTGCGTGGCACCAAATTGTAAAATAAAAATGAAAAAGTAATTGAATAAATAAAAAACTATGTCTTACAATTAATAAACTATGGTTCCTATTGCAATAAGCTGCTGGCAATAGGAGCCAGCAAATGAAATTTAATTACAATATTCTTGCACTCCATATTTATTTTGTTTTTTCAAATTATCGCTGGATACGAAATAATAAATTTAATTTATAACATTATCTTAAAATATGAGATTAAAGTTGTATTTAATAAGTGAGTCACAACACGTATAACATTTAATTAAAAATTAAAATACGTTCAAACTCATGATATTTATTTTAATATACTGTTAAATTATCACTTATTCTAAAAATTTAAACATATATAAATCGATGAATTGTGAAAACTAAATATAAGAATTGCATGCAACATAAAAGGTGGTTGATAATGATAGAATTACAACATCCTAAATCTGCTAAGCCATTCAAGCTAACAGAGAAAGGAAGTAGATGT
The DNA here is from genome assembly GCA_900184695.1 of Betula pendula. Lineage (NCBI taxonomy): Eukaryota > Viridiplantae > Streptophyta > Magnoliopsida > Fagales > Betulaceae > Betula > Betula pendula. The sequence continues at coordinate 35,348 of FXXK01002030.1, forward strand.
CAGCAGGTGCAAGGTCCCATCCTCGAACTGTTTTGTAACTTTCCTACATACTCAGAAAAACAAAAAAATACTGGTCAAAAAAAAAAAACACAAAAACAAAAAATAAAAATAAAAAAGTCAGACGAAAAATGGTCATAAAAGTCAGGACTTGCAATGAATCTACTTTTCGAAGTAATTGCCTCGCATATTCTCCGCAATATAATGTTTATTATTATATAATTACCATCTTCAACCTCTAATACACGGCCAGCAGAAATCATACGCGGTTAAATTCAGTACGGAGATGTGCACCACAAATAAAAGAACCACCGTTGATCCGGTCCCGTACCTTTTGGCGTTTGTGGAGGGCACTCTCAGAGTCTCAGGGGATGGTGGGTTGTCCCACGTGGCAGTACTGTTGCGATATGCCACGCGGTCTTGACCATGACCACGTCGGACATTCTCAACGGACTCCAAAAGAAGGGCCAAAAGTGGCAGAAATCCTCGTATTCGCGATTGACTTAATATTATATATTCTAGGATTCTTAACGTACACTTAATCCCAGGCACAAACATTAATAAATAAATAAAAAATGTTAAGTTTACAAAATAGTTTATAAAAAAAGTTTTTAAAAAGTGATTTGATACAATATGATTGGATTTGTCAAAATTTAAATTTATCTCATTTTTTATAGAGAAAGAGAAATGTTTATTGTCTAACATTTTTCTCCAACTTTGGATATGTGGTTTTTTTTTTTTAATGAATTTTTTTTTTTGCATTTGCATGGCCTATCTTTGTCCACATATGTTGGAGAAAAAAGTTAGACAACAAACATTTCTCTGCTCAATAATATTATGCTACATCACTTTGTAAGAGATTTTTTTATAAAATATTTTGTAAGCTAGCCTAGCATTCTCCATAAATAAAACTCGACCAAGAAATTTTTGCTTTTGCACCAACAATAGACATTCAATTATTTTTCTTAAATTTAGAAAACAAAATTATTTTTTGCTTTTCTATAAAATAAAAAAAAAATACTTCGCCATAGATTTTTTTATATTTTCTTATATCAATTAAATACCCAATACATTAGATAGCACTATAGCTACCAAATAGTTTATATAATCATAAGTAGCACTGTAGTTTTTATTTTTTAGATTTTGCTTATATATAGGGCATGGAATGGGCTATTGGGCGTAGTGGCGGACGGTAATAGAGACCGGTATGGGCCATGGCCCCTGCAAATTTTTTTCAAAAAATTGACTTGTAGGGAAGAATTTCAACGAAATGTTAGATGGCCCTTACATGTTTTTTTGTTTTTTTTAATCTTTTGTTTTGTATTTAAGTGAGGCTGCCAAAAAAAAAAAATACCATATTTAAAAAAAAATAAAATTGTCAAATGCTACAATAAAAACCCACGTACACAACAATCCAAAAAAAACACATACTCAAAGACAAATTTTATTATATTATATATACTTATACTGTAAACTAATAAACACAAGCAAATTGATCAAAAATAAAAAATAAAAATAAACACAAGCAAAGAAAAAACAAATATAAATAAGAATAATTCATTTTATACACATTTTTTGTTTTTAAATTCTAATAGTCATTTTTGCACATATCGCCTTTTAGTTCATCTTGTTTTTGAAATTTTGAGGGAACTTCACTAAGAGGCAGTATTAAGTGGTTTTTTATTAGTATATTTCTCCACTTTATGCATTTTTATCTTTTTGTATTAGTGTCAATATGTTACATTGTTAATATATCAATTTTGGCATAAATTTTTTGTGATATACATATTTTGTGATAAATTACTTTATTTTTGTTTTAATTGTGTTTGCAACATTTTTAGTTTGATCCTTACAATAATGATTTTTTTGGCTCTGTCACTGATTGGGCATATGTTGCTAATACTCTTATTCATTTTTTGTTCATCTTCTTAGAATAGATATGTAAATTTATTATTGAATTTATGAATCTATTACGTTTCACTAATTCAATGATGGGTTTAAAAAAAGAAAAAAGAAAAAAAAGATAAGAGATATTGATTAATTCATTGGATGGATGGATGGATTGGTGTTGTTCATGTGCACGCTAAAAAAAAGGAATGTTTGGTACAAATGTGAACACAAAATAATGAAGTGAAGCGCAAGGACGTTTCAGTTGTCCACTAGTTCCTTTGGATTTATACATGGTGGGTCACCTAAACAATATTCAACATGACCAACCTGGACGTACTCGTTGAACTCAATTTATTAAGGGGGACCAAAAAGTGTACAAACCCTGCCCTATTCATCTTTGTTTTTCTCTGAATATATCTATATATATATATATGATTCAATCATTCATAACATGTACACACTTCGATCTCAATAGTAGACATCATACGCGGTCTAGAAACATTAATAAACCATTTCTTATAATTAACTGTTTTTCTGGTGAAAGAAAAAAAAAAAAAGTATGCAAATTAATAAGCTTGCCCGTACTGTGGACCGTCAAGGAAAGATTTTGATGTTTAAGTTACTATGTATCTAAAAAAATGGCTTAAGTCCACAAAAAAATAAAATAAACTAAAATAGCTTAAAATAGAAGAAGGTTAGAGTTTTGAGAGGAGACAAAAGTGTTTCATCTCATTTTCTAGAAAGCCAGTCATACTATATATTCCACTTTAACTAAGCCAATGATGAAACATGATCTGGATTTGTCTGCCGATGATCATGCTTATCATGTCCACTCTTGGCTTGATGCGCTCAACGAAAGGGAACTCTCTAGATTAAGAAATAATAGGTACCCTCACCTCAGGCAAAGTTAGTGAGCTATTGAATAGGCTAGCATTTTGCGCGGTTTGAAGGGCACTTGAGTCAGTCGCCAGCACCCTGACAATATCTTGACCCCTATCACATGCAATTTTGGCCCAATTCCCCTTTCGTGCTATACCAAAAATGGAATTCTTGCTGAATTCAAGTTTGCTGCTCCAAACAATACCAATTAATGCGTATTCTGTTTAATACCCATTTACTTGGTTTTTTGTTGTCTTTTATAATGGCCTTCCCACAACTGCTTATTGTTGATTTCTCCTCAGTGACAATTTTTAGAGTGGCTTATCACATGTTTCTCCGCTTTTCATCGTGCTCTATGCTTAAGATTTGGGACTCATGAGATGGTTATGAGTGTTGAGGTGGCGTGGAAGTCGTATGGACCAGAAGAGCACCTAGTAAGCTCGCGTCAGTAAGTTGGTATGTCAGTTATGTGAACTTGTCGACCCATAAGTCCAATAGTTACCCCCAATTCTTTTGTCCAACGTGTCATGTTGGACAAAGAGATCATTCTATGTTGTTTGCATGTGTATCAACATCTCCCTTTGATGATTAGTGGAATAATGGATTGTGTGACGTAAGAGAAACCCTGGATATAAATCTACCAATTTGGGATTTACACTTGTCTATTCAGTTGCAACTTTTAAACTTCAACACATGCGACGTTTGAAAATTTTGAAGTTGGCAGTTACGTGCATGTCACTCCATAAATTCTTCAAAAATGGGCAATTAAGGCATACTTTCCCATTCCATTTCTATCGTACCCTTTATGTTTCCAGTTGCTCTGCTAGGTTACCCCTCAAACTTCCTTGTCTTTAATTTCATTTGAATTTGTTGCTTGCATTCTTCCATTGATCGGCTTCCAAACCTTGAATATTTCGCTCGACTAGATTTGCCGGTATCTGCTATTCTGTCTTTAGTTTTACCTTGGATTGAACTTGCCATCCCTCATATCCGTTTAGTAATAGCTTCTCTCATGGCTCGCAATGGTGCTCATTATGGGAAAGTAGCTCGAAGTGCTAGTAACCAAGTTGAGGGCCATCAGGACCTTGTTTTTCTTTCTAGAACTTCGTGGCGTTTGGTGTTGGGATCAAGATAATGACTAGCTTGGAGAGGCTGCATGTTAAGTACACTATACCCGAATCAGTAATTCTTTGCACTCCCAAACTAGCGGAGAGCGCCTTAGTGGGCGGGAAGCGAGATGAAGTTTGCTTGTACGAAGAGATGCTCAAAGCTGACCTTCGGCTTCCCTCTCTAAGCAAGGTCAGTGAGGTGCTCTTAGCTCTGCATGTAGTGCCCCCAAATTAATTAACTTATAATTAATATAAAATGCTAGTATTACTACCTCGATATCAGATTCAAGCAGCAAAAATGTTTATTCTATCTAAGACATGAGCTTGTATCCTTTCTCTTCCCTCTATTTTTCATGTACTTTTTTCTTTTTTTCACTACATCACAATTACTGTGTGTGTTAGAACAGTTTCCGGTATGATGAACACCAAGTATGGAAGGTGGGAGCTCCTGGGTATAATTCTGGTGATCTGTTTAGACAAGAAAGAGACAAAATCAGAGATCCTTGCCGGAGGTATCCGGCGGGGGATAGCTCCGATGCCTAAGTCAGTAAGGCTTTCAAGATTTCTTAATTCTGATAACAAAGTATTCACAATAAAAATCACGTACCTTTCCTGTTCCATTCATCTTCCTTTTATACCTTACTCGGAGTAGTGTTTGAATCTTTTTTTCCCTGCCTTTCGAGATATTCCGAGATTTGGGCGCCAAATCAGGGATCTTCCGTTACTTCTTGATTCTAGGCTATTTTCTCTCAGAGAATACGCCATATCCGGGATGTGGATTTGAGAGTCTCATGACTCTCGGTATTTCACCGAGAATCTGTTGAATTGATCCGCGATATATCCGGGACGCAGATCTCTCGGTATTTCATCGAGAATCTGTTGAACTGATCTTCGACATATCTGGGGCCTAGATTTGAGGTATTTTGGACTCTCGGTATTTTACCGAGAGTCGCGGACTTTTGACCGGTTCATCTTTATTTGAGTGGTCCGAGCTTGGACTTTATCTTATTGAGCCCACTTCGTTCACTCATTTTGGGCCCACTGGCCCATCTAGGGAATATTTTCCCAACAGTGTGTATATATATATGCAATAATAACATATCACAATCAAGACTAAAAAAAAAAAACCCTCAATGGAAATCTTGTTTTGCAAACTCCATATATTATTGTTGATGCATGTGAGCCAAAGTTTTATTGATCTAAGCCGATCAAGCCTATGAATGGGCAAGCTTTTGGGACTGGCAAACGTGCAATAATATGCAATAAATTTTGTTTCCTGAAAAATTGACGCAATAATACATACGTACGCAACAAATTTTGCTTCCTGAAAAATTGACGAACAATTCTGAAAGAAGTTTTAAAAAATTAACAAATTAATAATAATGGTACAAAAATATCTCATTCTAGTGACAAAACAGTTAGTTGAGTCAACTAATATATCTTCAAACTTACCTTTCTTAAAGAATGGTTCCTTGGAATTTAGTTTGTTGAATTGTCACACTCAATTCAAATCAAATCCTTTCCATTTCAAATGAAATGAAGAGGAGTCAGTTTAAGGCTTAGATTTTTTAAAAATGATCTAAGGTGTAAAAACCACCACGTCGGTATCTAAAAGAAAACGTTGAACTTTAATGGTCAAATCCCTTCTTCCATTCAAACCCAAATCCCCCTCTTCCATCCCACTACCTCAGCTGAACCTAGCTTCTTCGGCTCCGGTTCCGTACCAGCGACTCCTTCTCTATGGTAGGTTTCTACCTCCTTTGTTCCTGGCTTTGGGTGTTCCTTGGCCATAAACAAAAGATCAGCTTTTTGTAACAATGTCGAATTCCTCGGTTTCAAATGGCCCAACCTATCAAAAGTCCCTATCCCAATTCCTCGACTAGGAGGCATCCTCAATTCTATAGGGACTTCTGTAAGCCACCAAAACATGTGGGCTTTTGTGTAACACAATCCAAAAGCAAAGATCAACACTCCGTTTGAGAAAATTAAAAAGAAAAAAGAATGAAACTTTATACAATTATGAGCCTTCCTGGGTTCATGTGGGCGCAAGATGTTTGATTATTTTATTGGGTCTGACTTCAACATATTCCCATTCCTCCTATCCTTCCTAGTTATTGCAACTACTGCTATTCTTCCAAGAAACAAAAAGAGAAACGAATAGAAGAGAGAGAAAAAAAAAAACAACACACCGCTTTCCCATTTAGAAAGCAATACTAAAACATCATGCGCCGAATTGCACACCAAAGCCAACGAAGGAGAGTGGTGGGAACCCACATGGAAAAGACCGCCGAGTTGAGGAAGTGGGGTTGGAAGAAAGGAATTTAGGTTTGGATAGGAAAAGAGGAATTTGACGTTAAGTTAACGTTTTTTTGTTTAAGATGCTGTTAAACCAGCTGTTGAGTCTTTGTGATGTGGCAGTTTTTATACCTAATAGCTACAGCAATATTTAAACAGAAAATTTCTCGATAGCTAGTGTATAAAACGGAGGACTACATTACGCGATAGTCCAAATGAAAGTGGGAGGGAGGAAAACTTCTTCAGTGCGCTCAGTCCAAGCATACTGCGCGGAACCTATTTCACCAACAGTCAGGATATCGAATTAGAAAATGTAAATGGGATAGAATATGCCTATATGTCACAATTTTTGAAAATTTTTAAATGGAGTTATTATATATATATAGAGTGACATTTGCACATACGTAACTGCCAACTTTCAATAAATTTTTCAAAATGTCGCATGTTTATTGAAGTTTATAAAAGTTGCCTAAACTAATAGACAAGTGTATAAATATCCCAAATTGGTTAGATTTATATATCCAGGTTTCTCTTACGTTCCAACAGATCAAATTATTATCCCACTAATCATCAGAAGGAGATGTTATGATACACATGCAAACAATCAATTAAGAATGATCTCTTTGTCCAACTATATGACACGTTGTGACAAAAGAATGGGGGGATAACTATTGGACTTAATGGGGTCGGACAAGTATCAGCATATATGACATCACCAATTACTGGACGCGAGCATTACTTAGGTGCTCTTGCTGGTTCCTAATAACGACTTCCACGCCACCTCACACCTTAATAACCATCTCATGTGAGTACAATGTAAGATATAGAGCACGATGAAGGGTAGAACTATAGCATCGATGAATAGACCATACTGCATAAAAGTAAGTATGTCATCTAGACGTGGGAGTGAATATATCATAACAGGGTAATGCTCTAGTTCAGTCTGGAAATCTGACCGGGATTAGCATGATACAAACAAGTAACAACATAAAAAAACCGAAAGACAAAGTGGTCACTATAACGATTCGTGAAAGCCCTGACTCGCATATTTAAATATTGGTTAAATTCGATTGGATGATGTTTAGGAAGCAGCCAAACTGAAATTTACAGCATAAGTCAATATTCAATATATACGTAATAGAGAAAGTTATTTGTTGCAGAAAGGGGAATATGGGTCTGATCATATATTAAATGTGGTTTGATGAGGAATAGGGGTCCTATAATAAAGATTAGATTGCCTAACAGAGGGCTCGTGGCGATCTGACCTCAAGTTGACCATATCAAATATGCGCGGTCAGCGTGATTATATAATGCATTGTGCTAAGTGATCCTACTTGTATGTGTTAACTATGTCTATACAGGGTCTCGATTATTCCTTGAGTCCGCATCGAGGTGGTAGGATCCTTATTCTGACTCTCCAGTTTTTATCAGTTGAAGAGTTTCCTTTCGTTGACCATCAAGCCAAAGGACGGTGGACATAGATACAGCATGATTCATCGGCAGACAAATCCAAGATCATGTTTCATCACCCCCATTGGCTTAGTTAAAGTGGAATATATAGTATGACTGGCTTTCTAGAAAATGAGATGAAACACTTTTGTCTCCTCTTCAAAACTCTAACCTTCTACTATTTTAAGTATTTTAGTTTATTTTATTTTTTTGTGGACTTACATCCATTTTTTTAGATACATAGTAACTTAAACATCAAATCTTTCCTTGACGGTCCACAGTACGGGCAAGGCTTATTAATTTTGCATACTTTTTTTTTTTTTTCTTTCACCAGAAAAACAGTTAATTATAAGAAATGGTGTTATTAATGTTTTTAGACCGCGTATGATGTCTACTATTGAGATCGAAGTGTGTACATGTTATGAATGATTGAATCATATATATTAATATATATAATATTCAGAGAAAAACAAAGATGAACTAGGGCAGGGTTTGTACACTTTTTGGTCCCCCTTAATAAATTGAGTTCAACGAGTACGTCCAGGTTGGTCATGTTGAATTATTTGTTGAGGGTGACCCACCATTGTATAAATCCAAGGAACTAGTGGACAACTGAAACGTCCTTGCGCTTCACTTCATTATTTTGTGTTCACATTTGTACCAAAACATTCCTTTTTTTTTAGCGTGCACATGAACAACACCAATCCATCCATCCATCCAATGAATTAATCAATATCTCTTATCTTTTTTTTCTTTTTTTTTTTTTTAAACCCATCATTGAATTGAGTGAAACGGTGAATAGATTTTATAATTCAATAATAAATTTACATATCGTATTCCTAGGGAAGATGAACAAAAAAATAAATAAGAGTATAGGCGACATATGCCAATCAGTGGACGGAGCTAAAAAAAATCATTATTGTAGGGTTCAAACTAAAAATGTTGCAACACCAATTAAAACAAAAATAAAAGTAATTTATCATAAATATGTATATCACAAAAAATTTATGCAAGCTCGGCCGTCAATCGGGGCGGCCCCGGTCCCCGGTGCGGGGGCATCTGCCCGGTTATATATGAGCAATGTAACATGTTGACAGTAATACAAAAGGATAAAAATGCAGTAAAGTGGGAGAAATGTACTACATAAAAAACCACCCTAATACTGCCCTCTTTAGTTGAAGCTCCCTCACAAAGATTTCAAAAACAAGATGAACTAAAATGGCGATGATGTGCAAAAATGACTATTTAAGAATTTAAAACAAAATTAATGTTAATAAATTAATTATTCTATATTTATCATTTAGTATTTCTCTGTCTTTTTAATAGCTTGTGATTTATTGCTACTTATTCTTTTATTTTTTTAGAACCTGCCGATATGTAGACATTGTAATAGTATTGAATTAGCATGTTTGAACAAGATTTGATGTTTTGTTTAAATCGAATTTTTTAAAATATGCCATTTCGAAGATAATTTTTTTTTAGTATAAAATTTAATGTTCTAAATCGGTAAGTATTGTTGTTTTTATTTTCTGTAATTAGTATAGATGCTACGTGTTGATTTATTGTAGCATATAAACTCAATTATCTGCTATCTCGTATTTATAATTTTTTTAAATAATTAATATGATTGAGTATCTTTTTTCTTATAGACAGGACACTATAAAGAAATACAAAAACAAAAAAGAATATAAGTGATGTAAAACTAATGCCAGAGTGTGGGTGGGCCATTCGTAGCAGGGCGTGAAAGTTGCTGTGCCGCAAGGTCGCGGTGTGGGCTCTTTGAAAAAAATTGCAGGCCATGGCCAACCGGTCTTCTTACCGTCCGCCACTTACGGGGCCCATAGCCCATCATAGCCCTATATATAAGCAAAATCTAAAAAATAAAAACTACAGTGATCTTATGATAGGTAGGGATAGGGAACGGGTGGGGGTTGGTATAGTGCTATCTAAATGTATTGGGTATTTAATTCATTATAAGAAAAATAGGCATAAAGATAATTTCTTGTATTTGGACAGGGACGAAAATGGGGTGAAA
>FXXK01002031.1:0-101594 GCA_900184695.1 Betula pendula
TGGTTACGATCGATCCCAGGGGGGTTACGATCGATCCCTGGTGCACTTCTGACGGCCTACGATCGATCCCAGGCCAATTCTGTAGAACAGAAACTGCAAAAAAAAAACAGAACAGAAACCAGAAACCAAAAAAATGAAACACAAACTAAAACAGAAACGAATTTTTGTACAAAACTACCATATGAACAGTATAAACAGTATTTACAGAATTAAGCTAGATACAACCTCAAAAACTCAACAAATAACCGTGCAACAGTCCCCGGCAACGGCGCCAAAAAATTGATAGTCGCGCGAGCGCTACCGATTTTACATTTATAATTAACCGCTCGCGTTAGATCACACCTTTGCAGGATAGTTCTAAAAAGAGGGTATCGATCCGCAGGGACTGCGATGATCGTTCGTCGAGCCTTCGAGGTGTTCTCCGGCTCAACTCGTGAAACAAAAGGGTTTTGTTTTAAAACTAAAAGACATAAACATAAATGACTTTAAAGATAAATGACATAAACTTTAAATGACATAATTGAAATGACATAAATGTAAATGACATTAAGTGTAAAAGACATAAATGTAAACGACATGTAAAGTAAAGATAAAGATAGAATGCAGATTGTATCTAACTTTGGATCTTTAACAAAATCATAATATGAGCGTGTAAAGGTTGTCAATCCTTACAACGATCACATCAAGAATTTACTATCTAGAGAAAATGATAAAGCATCATAGCTCGCACTAGTCACTCACCTAAATGACATAAATTTAAATGACAGAAATCTAAACCTACATGTGAGATAACTCGTGTTCCCTAGCATACGATATAAATCCTCTTAATAGCCTACCCAATTATCATGAAATAAGCATAAAACATCATAGGTTTCCACCCCTCTTTCCCTCTATTCTAAGTTAAGCTAACATGGAATTGAGTTGTGGTCCCTAGCATGCCCTATCAAACTCACATAACATTAAGTCAAAAAGCATCATTGCATAGCATGGTAATCATTCAAGACTCAAACAATTCTTCATAGACAAAGAACAATTTTCTATCTCAAATGGTATTTCATTAAGAACAAATCCTTAAGCAAATGCAATCATTATACCATTTATACAAAATCCATACCTAAATACAATCTACCTCAAACCATAACCCCAAGAAAATATTACATCAAACCTAAATGATGAATCATTCCTCAAAGAAAATGGATTTCTTCAATGGATTTGAAGAAATCCATCTCCTAAGGAGCATGAGAGTTATGGGTTGAGTTCTACCATATTTACACTATCAAAATAAAGCAAAAGAACTAAAAATCACACTGAACAAGGCTCAAAACAGGTTCTGGCCGAGCCTCTCTCCTCTTTTGGACGAAAATTACATATATAAGCAAAGGGAAGCCTTGATCTTTCTTAGAGAAAGATCTAGCCAAATATCTCATGTTCCAGCTGTTTTAGAGTCTCTAGGAGAAGAATTCGGCGCCCACCATAGCTGGCAAGCCGCAATTGTTGATAACTTTCTGGGTTTTAAGATTTTGTTGATATTTCCGCTTCCAGAAAGTTCTGGAACTTTACACACATTTTTACCCCCAAGACGTCCGAATATGATCTTTTCACATAAAATAGCATTGTGCGTCTTGAAGTCTTCTTTCCAACGCCCCTGACCTTGCCTCAATCCGAGTTTTGTACAGGGAGATATGGCCAAAACAGTACATGAAGGTCAGTTGCGGAACTGATCTGGATGCGACTACGATCGATCCCAGCTTTTTGCGATCGATCCCAAGCCTGGGATCGATCCCAGCTTTCTTGCGATCGATCCCAGCTTCCTGTGGATCGATCCAAGGGCATTTTTGAGCTCTTACAACTTCCCTTGATGCATTTTGAGCCTAATTTTGATGATTTTGCATGTGTTTTCCATTAGGCCCTACAAAATAAGATAAAACACTAAAACACACTAAAATATTAGAAAACAATATAAACTAAGGTATAACATATGCGAGTTAAGGGGCTTGAATGTATAACATTCAGCACTTATCACATTTTTCTATGTATTTTTATTGCCTCTGGTTGATATGCAGTGTGGTTAGTTAGTCTGTACACTTGTTGTATGTTTCAACGTTTTCATCTCATCTAAAAAAAAAAAAAGAAGTCTCATGATGCTCTAGACTAGGTTCCTTGAAATTTCTCCGAATAGCATGGGAATCCAAGCCGTTTGTTAGATTGGCTTAGAACATACCATCTAATAAAATTGTTAGAATATGTTGTGGCATTTGATTGTAATCTCCTATAATCAAATTTGATTTGATCTTCTACCTTTTAGGTTATCAGATTTGATTGTTCAAATCTGATACTATATTTGTATTACTTTCTCCTACCATAATTTTCCTATAACTATGAGCCTTTTGTATTGTAAATACAATTAAGTGAACAAGAGGAAAATTGTAGCCCTTAGGGCATTCTCCTATAGACGTAAGTCATAAACCGAACCACGAAAATTTCTTTGTGTCTCTTCTTTTATGCTCTTTTAGTTTTCTTTATATTATATTTTCTTTCATGGTGTCAGAGCTATAGGCTAACGCCAGTTTTTCAATCCATAATTGCAATTTTTTATTTTGTTCCTTATCTTTTGTTTCAGAAGGTGATTGCTATTGATTTCACTTTGATTTTAAGTTCGTTAAAAAAAAAAAAATTGCTCTCGTTTGGTGAGAGAGCAAAAATCGCATCTTGCTTCATCATTGTAGATTGATGGCAAAACCTACTAACACCTTCCGACAACCACCCAACTGGGCCAGCTCCCTCTCTTGCAACTTCCAGCATCCGTTCTTATGCTTTCATCCACCTCCAATTTCTTCTGCCATCAAAGAAGTCGTGATCAGCCTACAAACACATTTCAACCCTCGTGTTTCGGCATCCATCAAACAACAGTCCCTCTTCAACAACCCTGTGTTTTAGCATCCGCCATGTCCAACTCAGGCAATGATCCAAACCCTGCGTGGTGATAGCAGTTTAGGAAACAAATGTTAGAGAAATTTTCCTAAGAAAAAGGGGGCTCTCATCACAAACGTAAATTGTCAGAATGTTTATATTTGTTAAGCCGTCGATTCCAACTGATCAAACTCTTGGGGGTTTGTAAAATATCGAAGCATTTTACGAAAATGAAGTAACTGAATAAGTCGACTGACTTAGTAAGCAAGTTATTTTGAAAGATGTGATGTATAAAATAAATAAAAAGATAATTAAGAATCTTTTATGATATTTTTATAAATGGCGGGTCTAATCATCGTGATTATGCCCTTTAACAAAAATGATATTTAATTTTAAAAACGGGAATATAATCACGGTGATTAAACTCTTATTCTTAAATGCAGAAATATGCTTCATGAATGCTATATAAATAGTCATAAGTTAATAATATGGTCTACCCGAAACATTACCTCCTCTCAGCAGAGTTAGCGCGTTCAAAAGGACATCTGGTATAATTTCGGTGTTCTGGACATTGCAAATGTACCGTCTTACACTAGCAGTCCGACCTCGGGTGGCCTACATTGACTAGTAAAGCTGTAACTGGTAACCTACTTAATAAATGATGCATTGTCACAATCTAAACCATTGGATCCAAGGTCCTTTTCATAAAATAAAACTATTTTACCATAGAATTAACCCATAATAATAGTAAACCTATGACTATTATTCTATTGCAAGACGGTACAACCATGTCATACGATGAAAGTATTGTTCATTTATTCAAAAATAGAGAATATATAATCAAATAACATCTTATCATAAAATGATAAAGTAAATCATATGAAACTTTATGGTCAGTCATCTGATATATCACACTTCACAAAAAATACAGTTTCTTTACTCAGTTAAAATACTTATCCTAATTGCTTATCCGATGCTTCAGACATCTTACAATCTCTCATTAACTGTAAAATAATCCGACAACATGCTAAGAACGTAATTTTACTAATCGTGAATCATTGTGTGTTCTTTGTCTTAAAAACCTCTAATTTGACATTTCTGGTCAACATCGAATATTTGACACGATTATCAAACGTTTGATCTTTGAAGATAGAACGTTTGATCAAGAATAGTGGAATGTTTGATGAATGCGCAGAATGCATGAAAGTCCAAAAACTCATATTTAACCTACTTATAACTATTCTTAGACTTAGAATACCATCTAACAATATTAAACAACATTAAAGAACGTAAAAAATACACTTTTAAAGAGGTGAAACACAGAGTGATTCTTTTTACTAAAACATTTTGGATAGTTAATATAAAAGCCTTTGAATTANATCTTGTGGCTTATTGAGGAAGGAAAAATTTTATTTCCACTTTTGCTCTATGAATTTAGAGCGAGGCGTTACAACAACCATGTCATACGATGAAAGTATTGTTCATTTATTCAAAAATAGAGAATATATAATCAAATAACATCTTATCATAAAATGATAAAGTAAATCATATGGAACCTTATGGTCAGTCATCTGATATATCACACTTCACAAAAAATACAGTTTCTTTACTCAGTTAAAATACTTATCCTAATTGCTCATCCGATGCTTCAGACATCTTACAATCTCTCATTAACTGTAAAATAATCCGACAACATGCTAAGAACGTAATTTTGCTAATCGTGAATCATTGTGTGTTCTTTGTCTTAAAAACCCCTAATTTGGCATTTCTGGTCAACATCGAATATTTGACACGATTATCAAACGTTTGATCCTTGAAGATAGAACGTTTGATCAAGAATAGTGGAATGTTTGATGAATGCGCAGAATGCATGAAAGTCCAAAAACTCATATTTAACCTACTTATAACTATTCTTAGACTTAGAATACCATCTAACAATATCAAACAACATTAAAGAACGTAGAAAATACACTTTTAAAGATGTGAAACACAGAGTGATTCTTTTTACTAAAACATTTTGGATAGTTAATATAAAAGCCTTTGAATTATTATGACATAGTTTGAAAACATAAATATGATATTAGCTAGTATAAAAACAGTAATATACAACGTAATATGAGTAAAGATTCGGAGGTTACCATTGGAAAATATAGTTTCCTTCAATGAGACATTTCCCTTAGAAAAACTCCTTCTCAAGGCTTAACAAACGTTTTCTTGAGGTTTTGGGTCGAGCTTAAGTGATTTTCTAAGAAAATTTGATATTATTTATAGGGTAATGAGGTGTTAAACTGATTCCTACGTAAAATCTATTTTAAAAAATGATTAGACATTTGATATACAATATCGAACATTTGATCTATTTATATCGGAGAATCTAGGGTTTCTTATCAAACATTTGATGAAAGTATAGAATGTTTGATAAAAACACATCGAATGTTCCATAAAAGTATCGAACGTTTGATATTCATACTGTCACCTTCTTAGCATTGGGCATGTTTTGCAGAGAACGTGACTATAGTTTCCAAGATTGAACGTTTGATGATGATCATCGAACATTTGATGGTCACATTTAAAAAAAAAATTATTTAAATGTTTTACAAAAATGGAAGAGTGTTTTTAATCAATCTTTTGTCAAATATTTATAAAAATAGCTTTTAAATATTTTGGGGCATTACATCCTCCCAACCTTATAAAAATTTCGTCATCGAAATTTCGCTTTTCAAAACTTTTTTTAAAAAATAAATCTTTCATAAAATTGCAAATCTAGTCAACAGAAAGAAATAGTTAAATATCAAAAAATAAATTCTTTAAAGAGAAATAACATTGTGAAACAATAAAATAAACATCCAAGACAAAACATAAAAATAAAGCAAACATCATCCAAAATAAGTCGTAGGCCCATGCCTATGACTAAACATCCATACAAAATACTAATGTATATAAAAATGCCACTAAGGAAATGAAATAAGTAAATAATGTCTCAAGGTCCAGTCCCATCACCTGCACCTTGGCTAGATCCAGCTTTGTAGTCCTAGACCATGTCATCCCAACCAGGCATGTCAATCAGGTCTTCCATCTCCCTTGGAATGAACTTCTCATAGAGTTCCTTAATCCTTTGGGCCGTGTTCTCGTGAGCCTTCCTCTCAATATTGGCCGTATCTAGCACAGTCTTGAGCTCCTTAGTGAGATCCTGAATGGCTCCCATGTAAGTCGTGAAGCGGGCCTCCATATCCTGCCGTAGCGCCTGCACCTCTCCTTGTAATGCACCAATCGCAGTGAGTATGCGAGTCTCTTCTAGAAATATTATGGGAGCTGCCTGGGAATATGTCGATCCTCCCGCAAGGTTGGCTGGCTCATTAAGGGGTTGTACTGAAATCCTTGGAGTCCTCTTGACGTGGCTATCACTCGTGGAGAGGAACTTCCGGCTGATGGATGGCTTTGTTGGCATTATGTTTGTCTTCTCCATGGAGATCCCAAAAGACTTGGCGATCTGGGTGATCAATGCTCCAAAGGGAAGTAGGATTGTCTTGCTATTGCAAGAAACGCCTTTCATAAGGACCATGGCAAGGGTGACAAAGTGGATCAGTATCTGAGCCCAAATGGTGTAAAGGCACAAGGATTGCTCGAGAGTTACAGGATCCTTGCTATCGACCGGATGGATGCGGCTCTTGAGAATCCGAAATGTTAGCTTAAGAGCGATGGGCAAGTCATTGAGCTTGAACCCCCTGGTAGTGCTCAAGGATAAGTTGTGAGGCCCTTCACTGTAAAAACTCTCGACCAAAGTCCATTGGGATGACTGATCATCGAAGGACCATGGGTAGGCAAAATCTAGCGCCCTCGGAGTGCCGGTCAGAGTTTTGATTTGTTCGGCGGTCACTCGGATCTCATGGCCACAGAGCCAAGTCACGAAATATTCGTCGCCATACTCATAAATGTTCGAATCGAATTCTCAAACTAGCTCCACTGATGCCTCTCCTAGGACAGTGAGCAGATCTGTCAATCCATGGAATTCATAGCACTTTAAAATCCTCAGGTTCTTTTTCGCAAAATCTGCGAAATCAATAGCACGCTCATCCAACAGTCCTCGCCTGTAGTAGTGTTTGACGTATGCACTATCGGCTGCACTATCCCGAAATCTCCGTGCATCAAGACGAGTAGTCACAGGTGTGCTCTAGGTCGAGGTGGATCCAGAAGTAGAGGAGTCTGCCATCTTAGCCTCAGGTGGCTGCTATTGTCTTGTTGCTATGGGCTACTGGGTTTCCTAGGCAACTGAAGTCTTTACCAGGCATCGAGTAGGCGATGAAGGACCAACTGTGTCTGCGGTCGCATCAGCTTGCCTCTTGCTGCCTAGTGTGTGCACCATCATCCTGCTACAGCGAAAATAAAAATCTATCAAAATCCTATATAAGTGTTATTCTATCTTAACTCCTATTAAATCTTAAATTCCAACAATAAGATAAAGAACATAGACAAGGTAAAAGAAATATAGCGGTCCAATTGAAATAAAGGCTAGGTCACAAAATTTCACTACGGAATGTTTGAGGTTCATGTGAAAAGAAAATTTTTGCATTAGGGTTCAATCAACATATTGGCAGAAAATTTTGTTGGGTGCTTTTGTGAAATTACAAAATTACCCCTATGGGTGTTTTGTGGCCTTATAGGGGTAATAAGGGTTTTGATGATATTAAATAAATGAGTTTCCAAGTGAAACCCTTGTTAAAATATTTTTCACTAAATGCCAGGGTTCGTGAAAATTTTGTGGTTGAAATGGCGGGTTTTAAAGTTAAATTTCAAGGGCAATATTTTGGAAATCAATCTCAACACAAAGGGTATTAACAAATTCTAAGAGGCACATAGAAATTTAAAAATCCAGATTCGGTCGAAAAAAAAAAAAAATTCTGACTTCGAATAGGCAATAGGGATTTTCGAAATTTTGGGTATAAAATTACCTTCGGATTTGGTTGGAATTATTCTACCTGTCCTAAAATCATTCTATGCTAATTCCAATATGCTTTAACTCATGAAAATCAAAGTGAAATACTCTTAAACAATTAAAAACGAAAAATACATAATTTAATCGGTAGAAATTTGAATTTTTACCTTAAATACGCTTGAACATGGGCATAAATCTTCAAAGACTTAAGAGAAATGGCTGAAAATCACCTTGGGGAAGTTTGGATCAAGAGAAAATTGAGAGAAAATAAGTTTGGATGAAAATTATGGCAGTTTCAAATCTGACTTATAGGATTTTGGGTTTCATCGAATGTGTGATCATCGTATCGAACGTTTGATGCTATCAAGTCAAGCATTTATGATTGCCGTCAAACGTTTGAAGACATTTTTCGAACGTTTGATAAGACTATTTTTTGGCTTTTATGGCTGACATCGAATGATTGATGACTGACTTCAAATGTTTGATGTGGCCATTAGGACAATTTTTTTTTTTAAGCAAAAGAAATCTAGGAATACCCTTTCCAAAATTCATTTCAAGGTAAATCATGTTTCAAGAATCCTTTCAAAATAACATAACCATGCATCTTCTACCCATAATGCATCCCTAGCTACATAGTGCTTGTGTGCAACCCTATCTATATATAACTGCTATTCTAAGCGTCGGAAATTTCTTTGTTGTTACTGGCGTCATCCTCGGATGGATCTTCTTCATCTTTGATCATCATTTCGAGATCCTTTTCAATGTTTAGGAGAAAAGCTGCCTTGTGACGATGTGTTCCCTTGAATAGCTTTCCGCCTTTCAACAAATCAATCCCTTCTAATGCCATTGCAGCGTCATCATCGGCAACGCGCCTCATGTGAGCTGCTATTTAAAGTCTCATTTCCGTACTCAAATGTGGGTGAGTTGCTACGGGAATAGGTGAAAAATCCCTTACACCGCGCAGACTACACGTTGAGCGGTCATTTCCACTTTGGAGGTGTTATCTCGAGATTCTTCATGGTATGTTCTGATCTCAATTCTTTGCGATTCCCAATATCTTTAATGCTATTGGTGGTTTATACTCTGGCGCATAAGGTCCATATTCCTCTAGCCATTCGCGTACGGGTTTCTCAACTTCGCGACGGTCAATCATTTGCTTGATTAGCAAAGCCTGGTGACTGGGACAAAAAAATAAAATAAGCACGGTTCTAAACTATCACAATCAAGGTAGGCTATTTACTTAGTCTGCACCTCAATTAAACATTCTACTAACATCACATCTATGCTTTGTCCTATTCAAGATTTAAGCCTATTGGGTTACTCTTATTCTCAGATCAATTATGTGATTAGTCAAGCCAATGCTCTAATACCATTTGTGACTCCCTAGGAATTTAGCTAACTTGTAGTTAAATTCATAGTTCACCTCCCAGCCTTAATTATCAAATTAAGACTCAGAGATATCTCTATTCTTCTTGTGATGGGAGAATGTGTAAAACACTGACTTGATAATCACCTTATACACAAGTTTATCCATTGAAGAGAAAATAATCCGGAGTATAATGTTCATACGGCATTCAAAACAATTAGGGGTAATTACCTTTTCCCCCAATGAACTACCAGCCATTCTCACTTTACCCCCATGAATTGACACTCTGACCAAATTGTCCCATTGGACTACCATTTCATTACTTTTTGCCCCCTTTCGTCAGTCAATCACGTTAAAAAATTTGAAATGACGCAAATACCCTAAGTGGATAAACAAAATTTACATAAAATACCCTTAAAATAAAATAAAATAATATGTATATAGATATATATATGTATATGTACATGTATATGTATACATGTACATATATATACATGGACATGTATATATACATATATATGTATACATATATATGTATTCAATACTTAAAAAATTATATATATATATATATATATATATATAACTAAAAATTAAAAATTAAAACTTAAGAATTAAATAAAACTAAAAAAAAAGACTTGTGGTTCGGCCACCCTAGGTGTTGAGGGTGTTGGGTGGACCACCCTGGATGGTTTTATTATTATTATTTTTGGTTAAATGTCTTTTCAATACTCGAGTTTAAAGAACTTTTTTTTTTTTATTACGTATAATTTTATATCGTAAATGGTACATCGTTTATGACTGAATACAAAAATAGCACCTTCGTCAAAAACTGAATAACGAATTTACAGTTCAAATCAATAAAAAATTGACACATGTCATATGCATCATAAATAATTAAAAAAAAATTAAAATTATAAAAAATAGAAATATTAAAAAACAATTAAAAAACTAAAACTAAATTTTTTTTTTTAAAAAAAAAAGAACAAAAAGAAAAAAAAGGGGGCTTGTAGAAGGGGTGGCTCAAGGGGTGAGCCGCCCCTTAGGGCCAATGGGGGTAACCGGCCACCCCTATTCTGGCCAATAGGGTAGCTCAGCCGGCCCCCAACGGCCGTTATGGGAGTGGCCGAACTACCCCAAGGCCGTTGGGGGTGTTCGGCCACCCCTGTTTAGCTTGGGGGTGGTTTCAACCACTCTAGACCGGTCAGTCTAGGGTGGCCGAACTACCTCCAAGGAGCACATTGGGGGTAGCCAAAACCATCCCTAAGGCCTTGAGGGTGGTATACAGGCCTTCATTGGCCAAGAAGTGGCTCGAGCCTTCCTTCTATTTTTTTTTTTAAAAAAATATTTATATTATTCTTTTGGTGTCATTTATGTTCTTTTACAAATTTAACGTTTAAAAGAGAATATTCGTTTGATTTAACGTGGTTGACTGATGAAAAAGGGGCAAAAGGTAACGAAATAGTAATCCAAGGGGGCAATTTGGTTAGAGTGTCAGTTCACGAAGGCAAAATGAGAATGGCTACTAGTTCATGGGGGAAAAATGTAATTACCCCAAACAATTAACTAGTAACTGTTTGAATTCTCTAATTTAACCTTTATTAGAGTTTTTAGCAGCATAGTTTATCTAAATGTATAATAAACAAGACTAACATCATTAAAGATAGGCACAATGCTTTACATCTAAAAGATCAAACATGAATACAATAACTGCTGTCCTGATACCATAATTTTGGTGTGGATCCCAACTGATCAAACTCCTGAGGATTTGTAAAATACCAAAACATTTTATGAAAAGGAAGTAACTAAGTAAATCGGCTGATTTAGTAAGCAAGTTATTTTGAAAGATGTGACGTATAAAATAAATAAAAAGACAATTAAGAAGTTCTCATGATATTTTCACAAATGACGGGTCTAATCCTGTTATTATGCCCTTTAACAAAAATGGTGTTTAATTTTAAAAAGGGGAACATAATCACAGCGATTAAACTCTTATTCTTAAATACAGAAATATGCTTTATAAATACTATATAAATAGTATATAAATAGTCATAAGTTAATAATATGGTCTACCCGAAATATTAACTTCTCTCAGCAGGGTTAACGCGTCCAAAATGACAACTGGTACAATTCCGGTGCCCCGGACATTGCACAAATGTACTGTCTTACACTAGCAGTCCGACTGAGTCCGGTCTTGGATGGTCTACACTAACTAGCAAAGCTATAACTGGTGACCCACTTAATGAATGATGCGCTGTCACAAATTAAACCATTGGATTCAAGGCCCTCTTCATAAAATAATACTTTTTGACTATTGAATCAATCCGTAATAATAGTAAGCTCATGATCATTATTTTGTTGCAAGACGGTTCAATCATGTCATACGATGCAAGTATTGTTCATTTATTCAAAAATATGAAATATATAATCAAATAACATCTTATCATAAAATGATAAAGTAAATCACATAGAACATTTTGCTCAGTCATCTGACATATTGCACTTAACAAAAAATGCAGTTTCTTTACCTAGTTAAAATACTTACTTCGATTACTTATCCGATACTTTAGACATTTTACAATCCCTCATTAACTGTAAAATTATCAGACAACATACTAAAAACGTAATCTCTTATAATCGTGAATAATTGTGTGTTCTTTATCTTAAAAATCTATAATTTGACATTTCTTGTCATCATTGAACATTTGGCACGATTATCAAACATTTGATCATTGAAGATCGAACATTTGATCAAGAATAGTAAAACGTTTAATGAATGCGCAAAATGTATGAAAGTCCAAAAACTTTTATCAAACCTACCTATAATAATTCTTAGACTTAGAATATCATCTAACAACACCAAACAACATTACAGAACATATAAAACACACTTTTAAAGAGGTAAAATACAAAGTGATTATTTTTACCAAAATATTTTGGAAAGTTAACATAAAAGCTTTTAAATCATTATGACATCATTTGAAAACATGAACATGATCTTAACTAGTATAAAAACAGTAATATACAACATAATATGAGTACGGATTCAGAGGTTACCCTTGGAGAATATAGTTTCCTTCAATGAGATCCTTCCCTTAAAAAAAATCATTCTCAAGGCTTAACAAATGTTTTCTGAAAGTTTTGGGTGGATTTTAAATGATTTTATGAGGAACCGAAGTATTATTTATAAGGTAATGAGGTGTTAAACCGATTCCTACGTAAAATTTACTTTGAAAAATGATCGAACGTTAATATACAATATTGAACGTTTGATCTATTTATATCAAAGAATCTAAGGTTCTGTATAAAACGTTTAATGAAAGTATAGAACGTTTGATAAAAGCATATCAAACGTTCCATAAAAGCATCGAACGTTTGATATTCGTATTGACACATTCTGAGCATTGCACAGGCTTTGTAGAAAACTTGATTGTACTTTCTAAGATTGAATGTTTGATGATGGTCATCGAACGTTTGATGGTCACATTTTCTGAAGAAAAAAAATGCTATTTAAATGTTTTACAAAAGTGGAAAAATGTTTTTAATCAATCTTTTGTCAACTATTTATAAAAATATCTTTTAAATATTTTGGGGCATTATAGGTTGTCACCGAAGACTTGTATCCATGTTTGGACTTTTGTCCATAAGGTTGACAAAAGGCCTTCCTTTTGATGGGTGACTTTCTATAAGTCAGTTGTAGTTATTGCATATATTGCTTAGGGAAACTTTTAATTTGTAATAGACAATAGTTGTTAAATTGTATTGACATTCTAAGTTCATGTGTATAAAGATGTATTTTTTGGAAGAAGGTCTAAAGTGTTGTGATTTTAAGTGAGTTTGTGGTTTCAAAAATTTAAAAGGTAATTTTTATACTTGGTAAATGTTCACTGCACGAGTTTTAGTCAGTGGTAGCGTCACGTGAAAATTCAAATAATTTACACCATATGGCTTTATTTTAAAGTTGAGACATGATTATGCTGATGTCATGGTTGGCTCACAACCACAACTATACTAACGATTTGGGTGGCACATGAGCCTGATTGACACCAATGGTAACACTAACCATGATTATACTGATGCTATGGATTCCTCACCGAATTAAGGAAATCCTATTCTGTCTAGTATTTTTTTACATACTACTAAAATATTGTATAACTCTTTTCTTAAAATTTTTATAAAACTTTTCATTTTCGAATACTCATAAAAATTCTATTGAAATTTATTTTTCATAATACTAAATTTTCTCATAAATTTTTTGTAATTTCATAAAATTTTTGCCAGATAGCTCATGCCATGAAATACTATTTAAAATTGGGTTCATACCACGTTGAAATCTTGATACCATTTTATTTGCTAAAAAATGCTACTATAAAACATAATGCATAAAGAAACATTTATCGATTTTCATAAGAAATCTACTTACATAAATCATGCAATATAAACTTCAATCATCTTCAACAGAAGTTTACTTACAATGCTTGCTTAATTTCCTTTGGTTAAACCTCCTCAAAATGTTTTGTTTTGTATTTTGCAAATTTACCATAATATTAATCGTGGTTTAAACCATTAAACCCTAAATTCCATCTTACAACTAACACAAAATTTTCATTCTTTTCGAAAAACCTATTTTTTTCCTTTTGTGCAAGTTCATTTAAAATGTTCGAATGAGCCATTTTGTGTTAGGTTTGTTCAAATGAAATTGCACTTTTAGGTGTTTTTCACGTTGAAAATCACCCAAACCCTAATTTCTTTTCCAGTACTCATCTCTTTCATACCTCACTATACTTTTCTAACTAATCAACAACTATAAAACATCTATAACGCAAAAAATTCTCCTTTTTATCAAAATAAAAAATGAAAAAAATTTATTGAAACCCAATAACACTACTCATAAAATAACAACATCAAGACATGCAACCATCACCTCCTCCATTCACTTCAGATTACACAATCACAACCGCACCATTCTTATACTAAAAAACATTCATTTTTACAATTTCAACAATAAAAATCATATTATCTCAACAACAATATCATAACCTAAAACAGCAAAAATTCAATATAACAGTAATAATTTTATCATTATCATCATAACACAATACCAACACCATAATCTCTCCCTCCACAAAATAATTTTCTCCAATAAGAAACAATAAACCACAAAAGAACAAAATAAAGTTAGAGAATCATGCTCTTGAAGCTCCCCATTCATTTGCTCAAGCCTCTTTAAGCTCTCTCTCTCTGAAGGGGAAATGAACTTTCCATTCGTTTTTTGAGCTTCGAATGTACGCTTGAAAATTGGGTTTGCTCAAACGAACTTAGTTTCGTTTGAACGAGACGTGATAGCCTACATCAAATTGAATGTTGAAATCTCACCACTTGTACTTGTGAATCCCAGTTTGTTTGAATGAGCAATACTTTGTTCCAACGAATCTAAAAAATTCAATTTCGCCAATCTGATCTCATCTACCTACTCGTGTGGCATTGCCATGAGGAAATGCCACTTTCATTCAAAAGAACCGGAAGTTTGTTCGAACGAACTACATCCGAACTATTTTAATGCTGGTCATTTCTCACCTACCCACACACATGGCGCTAACACGTGGGGATCCGGTTTCGTTCGAACGAACCCCAAGTTCATTTGAACAAACTTGCCCAACTTGAATTATTTTAATAAAAACTAACACTTAATGTTAATACCCTAATGATAAAATGGCTACGAGCTTAATTGCATTATATTCTATTTACACAATAATTGCATTTATTTTCATCACATTATATACATCCTTATAAATTTTATCTCTTATTCGTATTTTTCTTAAGTGGAGTGTTACATAACTTATTTTATGTAGTGCAATAGAAGCCACTATAAAATGAAAAAAAAAAAAAAAAACCCAAAGGGGGGACGTTTATTTCATTTGTTCCTCTACCTTTGTTACAGAGAGAGAGAGAGAAGGTGAACATGCTTTCTCTAAAAGCTTTGGTTTTGATATGTTGAGAGTGTTATGTTTGGGTTGTCTTATGTTGAGTTGGTTTATTTTGGGTGATTGAAAAATGAATTTCATGGTTTTGTTTGTATTTTTGTTGTTGTGGAGTTTGATGGATGGTTTTATAGCTGTGTTGTTACTTGTTATTGTTGTTTATGTGATGATGTTGTTGATAATATTGTGGTTGTGTTGTCAATATTATTGTGGGTGTTGGAGTTTTGTAGGAAAAATGAAATATTTTTTGAAGTTTAAATGATGTTTGAAAATGGTGTCTTGGTTGGTGAAGTGTAGTACGATATAGGAGAAAATAAATAGTTGGAGAAGAATTTGGGTTTGAGGTGTTTTACGTAAGAATAAGACAATAAAAAATACGTTTGGTCAATCAAATTATGTGTCAATCGATGAAACACATCACAAAAAGGTTCGATCGTAGTTCGATTGATCGAACTTAAGAGACCAAAAAAAAAAAAAAAAGAGAAGAAGAAGAAAAAAGTGGAGAGAGAGAAGTACAGTAAGAATGAGGATTTTAGGTCTTGAATTAGCGAAAGATCTTTTATACGAGAATTAGGAGAAGGTTAGATGTCTAATAGAATTTAGGGTTTAATGATTAGATCACGAGTAATGGTTATGGTAACATTTGTAGATGTTAGAGCAAGTTTTTCGAGAAAAGACTAGCAAAGGAGTTAAGCGACCAAAGGAAGTAAACTCTCTTTTGAAATAGTCAAATGATATTTTATGAATTATGCATTAATTAGTATTTTTCAAAGTAGATAAAATCTACATTATGTTTTGTCACGTGGTATGAGCACAATTTTATGTGAATTATTCACAACATCAACTATTTAGTAGAATTTTTATGATTGTCCAAAAAGGAAAAAAAAGAAAAAAAGAAGAAGAATTACAAGAAGGTTTTAGTAGTATGAAAGTAGAGAAAATGGTACATGTATATCTTAGAATGAAAGTTACCAGAGATAAGTGTTGTGAGTACACTTGTGAGTGTTGTATCTTACATTGAGAAAGCACAAAGAAAAAGAGTAATTAATATATATAAGTGGACCCAAGCTCATTAGCTTAGGCTTTTAGGCTAGAGTGGTGTCTAAATATGTATATTAATGTACTCTTGATAAAAACTCTTTATTGTTTATCTCCTTAACAATAAGTATGCTAATCACCAATACTGTGTGAGAATAATTAGACACAAGGTAGTACGACACAACCACACTGAAGGACAGTCACGCAAAGGTGTGAACTACCACTTGAGATTCCTTTCTTGAGTGTGTTACTTATTGCAAAAGTATGGTGCTTGGTTATGGTCGATCAATGATGTCTTTCCCCAATTAGATTAGTGCAGCTTACGACTTGAGCTTGTGCTCAGATACCCTAAGGTTCGCATAAACCCTGGATCGTACATGGGTAAATGTACAATAAGGCCAAGAGGTAAAAGTTAGACAAGTTAAAAAAGAAAGTATTTTATGTTAAAACATTTCCAGCTCCATTATGCAAATTAAGTTGAGAAAATAATAATATTATATAATAGAATGTTTTTCAGCATTGTTAGACACGTAAAGTGAGAAAAGAAAGAAGCCTTTATGTTAGACTATTTTCATCTCTACTATCCATACATAGTTAGGAAAGAAATCATTTACATTACAACATTTTTCTGCTCCATAAAACTTATGGAAAAGAAAACTCTCTTACATTCCAAAAAATGAGAATTTCTATATGTTTTTCTATTTGAACAAGTGAAAGTGGCTTTATTTAGAATATTCTTGCTTAGTAAGATATTATTTTAAACTAGAATATTATCGTTTCTTCGATCCAAGAAAAAGAGTAGAGTGGGAGCGGGCGGGGTGCGGCCGCGGGGGGGCGGCGGGGGGGGGTGGGGGTGGGTGTGGGGGGGGCGCCAGGGCGGGTGGGGGGGGATGGAAGGAGCGAGGCTTGTGTGGGGTTGTTGTGTGGGGTGGTTTGTGTGGGGGATGGCATTGTGGGGGAGAGATTTTATACATAAAGAGGGCACATCAACATTACTGTTTATTGATTGCTTATTTATTGAGTTGTAGACTTACATTTCTACATGTAAAAAAGTTATTTTATAGAGGTCACAGGTGCAAGAGAGGACAGGCCATAATAGATGGTAGACATGGTCCTTAGTATTTTGAGTATACAAATTGGGTCCAACATGGATTAATGCCATGAAGTGACTACACGCAGTTGGACAACAAAATTGCCTTTTGATTATGTAATTATAACTTGTATAATTATGGTGACAAAATACGATGTGAAAACTGTTTGTAATCTTGATGCTTATGATGTATATAGTTATAGATGAATGCCATGATGTTCAAGCCTTACAGCTCTAGTGCATTTATAGCAAATTTCTTGCTATAAATATTTGAGGCATAGTTGTAGCACTCCAAAGTAATTATAAATTGTGTAAATATTGAGGGCGTTATAGATGTCGTTGTTGGTCAATGGGCTTGACGTCGTCGGTGATGTTGATGTCAATGGTAGCTCCATGTAGTCCTTGCTATCATTTGGATTCTCAGTCGTTGGAGGTAGGCAATTTGATTTTTGGCGGATATAAAAGATCTAAACCATTCGTCTCAAATAATGGTATTGATTTAAAGAATTGTTGAAATTTCCACCATCTTTGCATGTTTATAGGAACAGTCTAAATTCTTCAAATTGTAACCCCAACATTTGTGGGAATTGGAGGGACCTTAAGTATTATCATTTAAAATAAATGATATTTACAATTGTGTAGAACGGATGATCTTCAAATTGTAGCCCCTACATTTGGGGCAATTGGAGGGACTTGGATCATGTATTGTCTTTGTAAGAGTATTTCCCGCATATATTCTAAAATTTTCATATTATATATATATTTAGTTAATATGAGACAAAAATCGCGTCCATCAGCTTATATTATTCTTATTTAAAACATATATTTTGTTTTTTATTAGCTACTTTTGGGCAAGGATGCCAAACCCTATAATTTATGTTTTCTTTCTTTCTCTTTTTGTTACTATCTATTCTCTCTCTTTACTATTGGAGGTTTAAGAAAACAATAAAAAAATATTGAAAAATAATATTTAAAGAAAATAAAAAATTGAGTTTTTTTATTAGCTAAAATGCATAAATCAATGATATTTACAATTGCGCAGGAAAGGGAGAAAAAAAAAAAAGTCGCAGTGGGGCCCCACCCATAGTTCTGTGAGTAAAGTCGAGGGGCCTTGACTCCACCTAATCGACCAATGGCATTGGCTTCGGCGCTTCGCCTTCCCATGGACTTATGTAAGTCGCTTCGCTTTAAAAGACTTTGATTGAATCCGAAGGATGACGACGATGAGCATGATGGCCATAATCAGAAGGTGGTGCAGCTTTGGCGTATCAGTTGTGCTGGTTTTCTCTCTTCTGATTACTACGAGTATTGGTGTTGCTGGAGTCTTTGGCTACAACGGCGTACTCAACGTCAAGTACAAATACGCGGGACGCGAGCGCTCGCTTACTCAACTCAAAGCTCACGATAGCCGCCGCCAGCTTCGAATTCTCGCCGGCGTCGATCTCCCCTTGGGCGGCTCCGGTCGTCCCGATGCCGTCGGGTTCGCCTTCCACTCTTTTTTTAGTTTTCTTGCTTGCTAATTCTTCTCGTTGTTTCAATTTCCATTTCCGTCCAATATTGGTTTTGATTTTTATGCACGCACAGAGGCAAAATACATGCTTAATATTGTTGTTCTTTCTCTCTAACTGATTTTACCAGCAGGAGTTTTCAAATTTAATTGCTATTATTTCAAGCACGATATCGTTTTATTAAATTTGTGAAAATTGCGAAGGGCTTCCTTTGATTGTTCTTTTGGAATTCCTACTATTAGAAGAAACCAGTGATAGATTCATTTTATTTCCGGGGATGTTGTAGGCTTTACTATGCTAAAATAGGGATTGGAACACCTCCAAAGGACTACTATGTGCAGGTAGATACAGGAAGCGACATTATGTGGGTCAACTGCATTCAGTGCAACGAGTGCCCCAGAAGAAGCTCCCTTGGTGTATGCTGCCCTGCTTCTTTACCTCGATTCTTTGCTTGTTCCTCTTTTGTTTATGAGAAATGCTAGGCTTACAAAATATTTACAGAAAAAAACTCTTACAAAGTGGTGTGGCACAATATGATTGAGAAGGAGATGAATCCAAATTTTGAGAAATTCAATCATGTTGTGCTACATCACTTTGTAAGTCTTTTTTGTAAAATATTTTGTAAAGTCTAGTATTCCTCTTTGTTTATTTATTTATTTTTTGTTTGGCCTATCTGCATTGTGTTATTGAAACCACATGTAGATACCCATTTGATTGCTTTTTCTCTTATTCGGTGTTCTTCTTCCAATAGATTGAGCTGACACTATACGATATAGGAGACTCGGTCACTGGCAAATTGGTTCCTTGCAATCAAGAGTTTTGCTTAGAGATAAATGGGGGTCCTTTATCTGGCTGCATGCCTAATATGTCCTGTCCGTATCTTCAGATATATGGAGATGGCAGTTCCACCGCTGGATACTTTGTGCAGGATGTTGTGCAGTATGATCAGGTGTCTGGAGACCGCCAAACTACTTCGGCCAACGGAAGTGTTATATTTGGGTGAGTTTACAATCAATACGTCTTCCATTAGTGAACCAGTAGATATGGATTTTGTCTGCAAGTATGATCATGATTTCTTATTGTACTCTTAATGTAATCTAATGTATGGTACAATTACAAAAATTTCTGTGTGTTCACATGTTCATGATAGGTTCAGTGATATAAAACTATAAAAGCAATACTTTGTTATTTAGATTTTATAGGTACTTCTTCAGGTTAGAATGAGGGTGATGTTTCATATGGTTTAGAGATAAGGGACTTGGTACAGCGTTATCGGCCACCAACGATGAGCTTTCTGGGTGTGAATATGTATTCTAATTCAGAATGTTCTCTAGCTTTCTCCGTATCTCATGCCTAAGACCTAGAATCCGAATGTTCTTAATGGTGATTCCTTGTTGGCAGTTCAGGCTTGTGTTGATCGTGTGAATTTGCTTTCTTCATAAAGAAACTCTTTGTAGGGCTTTGGTGGAGTTTTGAGATTCTCGTTGAATACCACAATGTGGTAGAGATGTAAGTTCTTGCTTTCAGATTCTGCATTTCTGTTGTAAAAGTTAGCTTCCCCATGGAAGTATCCCAATGAGTGAATTATGTCAATCACTTATATGGTGGCTATGTTATTTTGTCTTTCTTTTGCTTCATAATTTATTTTATAATTTGCCCAAGATTTGTGTATTGTTTGGCCAAATTTTTGTGGCTGAATGTAGCAATTGGACATGTAGTGTCAGATTTTGATTAATTAAATTGCTATCAAATTGTTTGGTGGTCTAGTTTGGTAATCCTTTTTGGGAAGTTCTACGGTAATAGCAAGTAATATTATGAGGGGAAAAATGTGGTTGAACCACATTATAATAGCATATTTTGAGCGGAAAAGTGTGGTTGAACCATGTTAAATTCTTATCTCTTGCATGTGGTTCAATTTTGTATATATTTCAGATCTCTGCTGTTCTATTAGCCCTTTTCCCAAAAGCAATTCAACTGAAAAGTTGTTGGAATTCTAGTATCCCGTTCTCTTGGTTAGTAGATTTTTTGTGTTCTTGAGATATGGAGCGTAAAAGAGGGGATTGGCACAACATACGGAGTCAGACGATCTTCTTCGATATGTTGTACTAAAATGATTAAATGTGAAGTAACACACTTCTTGCCTAGAAGATGAAGGATTTACATGATCCAATTTGATTCAAATGAGATTTATGTGAACATGTCTAAAATTCTTATTTTAACTTGCTAGTAGCGTTTTGTTACGAAGTGTTTTGTTTTGTTTTATTTTTTTTCTCTCTTTTGTTTGGTTACGTAATTTAAAGGAGATCGTCTTCTTAGACAATAAATAGGTTTAAGTGTAGCAACTAACATTTATCGATCACTTGTTAGTCTTGCTACATGCATTGTGATGATCATGGTTTTAAAAAATTGAACCTGACCAAGCGGTTCGACCGGTTCAACCATGAATGTGGGACCTATAATGGGTAGGTCAATCTTTAAAACCACACCGCCAAAATCAATGACCCTAGGGTCAAACCATCCGAATTGGTGGACCATTAGTGAGTTTCACGGTTTCAATGGGCATTGTGGATTCAAATGACGTTGGTAATGTTTTGGTAAATACATGCACAACATCGTTCTTGGAATTAATCAAGAGCAATAAATTGTTTTTCGTGGCGCACCCCACTCATCTTCATATGAAAATGCTCAACATATTTGAGCCCCTTCTCTTTGTCTCTTCATATTTTTGAAGTCCCCCCCTCCCCACCACCATTCAAGCATAAAGAGATTTGAACATAATATCTTTTAACTTTAACATTGATCTCTCATAATCTTCGAAGCTCTTCGCATTCTGCTCTCTCCAAATGCACTATATTAAGCACAAAGGGGTTATCTTCCAAGCTTCTAAAATGCTACGACCATCCCATTAATATCCCTAGCTAGTCAACAACTCTACCACCCTTCTAAGCATGACCCACTCAACACTAAAAAGATAGAAATAAACAATTTTGGAAAAGACGCCTTCAGGGGATGATCCCCACACCACAAATCGCGCCAAAACCTTATCTTAGACCCTTCTGCCACCTCATATCTAACTAATCTAGGAAAAGAAACCCACCCCTCCTAGTGTTTTGCCATAACCCTACCTCGAAGGGTCCAACAACCTTTGGAACACCTTTCTCCTCTCATGTTATCATATTTGATTTTTTCCACCAATCTCCCTGAAGCCTCCATTTCTGTGGCAAAATGCCACGGGCATTTCCC
This sequence comes from Betula pendula, assembly GCA_900184695.1. Classification (NCBI taxonomy): domain Eukaryota; kingdom Viridiplantae; phylum Streptophyta; class Magnoliopsida; order Fagales; family Betulaceae; genus Betula; species Betula pendula. Next base: position 22,067 of record FXXK01002031.1, read on the forward strand.
CAATAGAGCTCGGTTAAACAGGGTCAAATTTCTAACCCCCAGACTGCCAAAGCACAATGAAGAACAAATTTTAGCCCAATTGAGTAGATGGAATTTGAGCTCATTGCCAACTCCACCCCATAGAAAATCCTTTTGAAGTTTCTCAATCCGATTAGCAACACCCATGGGAATGGGGAAAAGGTATAGATAATATGTGGGGAAATTGGAAATGGTACTTTTAATCAAAGTCTGCCATCCTTTGACAAATAAAGCCTTTTCCAACCAGCCAAAAGACGTTCTATTTTTTCAACAATACCATCCCGTATTGACTTAGCCTTGTACGAAGCCCCCAAAGAAAGACCCAAATACTTCATAGGCAAAGAGGAGAAAAATAAAAATAAATAAAGTCAATGGAAATTTGAAAAGGAGAAAAAAGATTTTTGATTAATAATGTTATGCCTTTTGTCTTAGAACTTGGAAGGTAGTTGATTGAAAATTCAATTTGGGTTTTGGTTGGGTTGCATTTATTGGCAGCGAAGAGAGGTGGGTGGGGTTCTTTACTTTCTTTATACATGGGAATTGGATTGGATCAGTTGGTGGAAGATTACTGTGGCAGTTGTGATTTGATGGAATAGACAGTGGCAATGTGGGTTGATGGCTTCCTAATCAGAAAGGGAATTCTTGTGTTGTGAATTGTGATATGTTTTGATGTCTGGAATGGAGGTTATTGGCATTAGCTTGGATTTTGGAAATTAGAAATGTGCTGGAAAAAGATGAAAGGTGTGAAGTAGAATCTTATTTTTATTACTGTGGGAGACAAGGATGTTAAGCTTTTATTCTGAAAATGAATGATCAAACCTTTTGCTTATTTGTATTCCTCGAAGGAGAATACACAAGGGCTAGGAAAAAAGAACTGAACTTATTCATTATTTGGAGTTTAGTTATTTATTTTTTTGATAAGTAATCACATTTTATTAAAAAGCGCCAAAGGTTTTACAACCGTAATCCAAGGTTTGTAGGTTATCGAATATGGATGATAATCTCATTGCCAAGGCGGTGTCTACGATTAGTGATTAGCTTGGAGTGTCTTAGACCTCTTCGGAGGTTGTTTTCGTCCCGGCAAACAATGTCCCTCCTACTAGGGGTTTTCTCTCGAGGGGCTTTCTTAGGCCGAGTTCTTCGATCGTGATTCGGGACTGTTCGCCTAAGCCTCTGAATGCTTTGGGCTGTTCCCTAGTCTCTTTGGGGGTACAGCCTCCCCTAGTTGATCCGGTGGTCCTTGATCAACAGGTTTCTAAGACTGTGCAGCGTGCGATGATGTTTGCGCCTATATTGAGGATTTCATGTGGTGTTGATGGGAACAAGTTGCGGGACCTCTTCACAGACCTTGATAAGGGCCATTGCCTAGAGATTTCGGCTACTCGTTCCAAGTAGGGCGCAAAAGGAATGAGGGAACTCAAAAATTTGGATTGTTGCAACATTTTTGAAGGATCTAGTTGTAGCAAAGGGAAGAAGGCTTTGTCAGTTTGTTGAGGGTTCCGGTTGTTTTGGTGGGGTTTTTCTTGTAGTTGTGGTGGGTCTCTAGGGGTAAGGTGGGTTCTTTCTTGTTTTTTTTCTAAACTTAGGTGTTCCTTTTGTATACTTCCGGTGTATTTAGGGGCACTCTTGCTCTTTTATTAATAAAATTTCTCCTTACTTATAAAAAAAAAAAGGCGCCAAAAGCGCAACCCAAGTACACAAGAGATAGAGCTAGAAGAAGAAAAAAGATCAATAAAAACATGAAAGCTAGAAAGCATTGATGACTTCATGGTGGTTGAATCCCTAGTTAGATATTTGCACCTTGAACTTTTCACTTTTCCAGTTCTCTTAGTGGTTAATTTTTTAAAACCATTGGAGCGGCTCACAATTGGGAGGCGGATGTCTTTGCTTCGTTCTTCAATTTGTTGTATTCCTATACAAAGACGGGAAGGTGAAGATAAACTTTGGTGGGTCCCTTTTAAAAAGGGGTGTTTGTGGTTTAGCTCCTTCTACAGAGTCCTTGTCTGCAATGATGGCATTCATTTTCCCTGGATGAGTATTTGGCGGACCAAGGTTTCTTTAAGAATGGCTTTTTTCGCTTGTTTAGTGGCCCTAAGGAAGATCCTTACTATGGACAACCTTTGGAAGTAGCACATCATTGTGGTTAATAGGTGTTATATGTACAAGAGGAATGGAGAGTCAAAAAAAAAAAAAAAGAGGAATGGGGAGTCTATAGACCATCTTCTATTCCCTTGTGAGGTTGCTTGTGTCTTATAAAATGCTTTTTTCAATTGCTTTAAGTTGTCTTAGGTTATGCCTAGCCGGGTAGTTGACTTGTTCCCTTGCTGGTAGATTGGTGGTAGTACTCGAAATGCTATTGCGTGAAAGATGGTGCCTTCTTGCCTTATTTGGTGCCTGTGGTGGGAAATGAATGATTGAATCTTCAAGGACCGCAAGAGGATGTAGGAGAAGCTTAAGTTATTTTTCGAGAAGCTTAAGTTATTTTTCTTTTATTCTTTTATTTTTTATTTATTTATTTTTATTTGGACAGCTGCGTTTGTAGCTCCTTTGGAGATTAGTTTTCATGATTTTGTTGTTCGTTTTTCTCCTTCTAGCTAGGTATTTCTCTTGTATACTTCATGTATACTTGGGTTGTGCTTTCGTTTTTAATGATCTTTCGATTACTTATCAATTTTTTTTTTTTTTAAAAACCCATAACTATGAGTGAAAGGGTTTGTAAGGGAGACTGGGAAAACTCATGAAACATGGGATCAAGGCTCCATTCTATGACTTAGGACATGATGAGTATAGGAACTCGTGGTTGTCTATGGCTCCGTTGTAAGGTGTCAATTTCAATGTCTGGTATTCTTGTCCCTTTATAACTATCTATGCTTATAGTGGATTTCTCTAATAAGTGGATGCAAGTAGCTTTACATGAACCATGTCAAATTCTTGTTTTTATGTAATTGAATTATTATTTATTTGATCTCAGTGTGGCTGCATTTTCGAATCTATACAAGTGGTATCACAACCAACAGATTGATTGGGTATAGACTACAGGAGCTTTGAGTATGACTATATAGGATGATTATTAGAGGGTTTTGTTGAGATAACAACTGCTACATATAGAAGCTATAGATTTTTATGAACCAATTGAGATGAGATGCATCGAAATGGTACAATTGATTTCACTAACATTATTACAACACATCTGTGTGTGTGTGTGTGTGTGTGTGTGTTGCTTTGTTGGAACCTTTCATGTGAAACCTTTTATAATTTACTCCAATACCACACTTGAGCTACAAGGAATTTTAGTATTTTTGGTAGTGGGATAGTTACTTTAGTATAACTTTACTAATCGTACTTGGGTGGACCCTTTTGCCTTTTAATGAATTTCAATTACTTATAAGAAAAGAACTTTCATGATTCTTGGAGAATGGGTTGTAATACCTTGTTGTAGACATATTTATAAAAAATAACGATGATTCTCTTTCTAGTGTTTGTTCTCTTTCTCTTTCCATCTCTCCATGTGTGTGTGTATCCCCCTGATGAGGAAGTAGGTGAATTGTATTCAAGCTTTAAGTTGACAACTTAGATCAGTTATGTGTTATGCTTTCTACAACCTACAATTACAGTATGGTTACAGAGATAAACTGTATGTGAAATGCTTGAAAAATTACCTTCTTCTATAAGCTAGTTCTCTCAGTTTAATACAAAGGTTGCCCATAAAAAGTTTAAGAGAAAGGTTGCAGTAATGTATGGGATTTACGTGTGCTTTATCTGCTAATAGCTGACATGTTTGTCATTGCCAATTTAGATATTGGCATATAGCATGTTGAAACCTAAACTGGTTGTAGACATGATCATAATGGGGGGAGACTTTCCCTAGACAGGTTCGATTAACCATTAAAAGGTACATTGTGTAAATTGTATTCAAGTAGAATAATCAATGTGACGGGTATGGCAGAATGATCATTTTTTCTTTTCTTTCTCTTTTTTACGCAGTGGTAGGATGAATTTGACTATCCATGGAATGTTTGTAGTACCCTAAGTTCTGTTTGAATCAAATGTTTTCTTATTATGTTAAATTATTCTGTGCTTTGAAGTATTTTTCTTCTTCTTTTTCTCATAGAAGTTTTTGGAATATCATGAAGTTCCCTTTGATGATTTCTATTTTGTTCTATAAATTCTCAATAGTATAAACTTTTTGATACCTATCTCGATATCATTTCTGTTCCATATTGTCAGAAGGCCTGATTCTTTTAGTTGTTATCAGCCTGTACTTTTTCTCTTTTGGGGGTGTTTATGTGGTGGTTTTGATGTTTTTGGCATAGGTGTGGTGCTAGACAATCTGGGGATCTTGTTTCATCTAATGAAGATGCACTTGATGGGATACTTGGTTTTGGAAAATCAAATTCGTCAATAATTTCACAGCTAGCTTCATCTGGAAGAGTGAAAAAGATGTTTGCTCACTGCTTAGATGGAATAAATGGGGGAGGTATCTTTGCTATTGGGCATGTCGTGCAACCAAAAGTTAACGTGACTCCATTGGTACCGAACCAGTATGTGATGTCTTTTATAGGTGTTATGGTTTTCCCTTGTTTGTCTTATATAGAATCTCAGTAGTCAGTAGTGCTTGTTTTGCTTGTAATGCTATATAATATTGTAATTAACTAATTTTTATTTTAGATGAAATGTGCTACATGGCTTTGGAAGAGATGTCATAGCTTTCTTTGATGTCATCAATGAGCGAAATTTACTGATTGATACTCATTTTTTTCATTTTAGCTTGCAGTCATTTGTTTCAAATAGGGATACTTATATACAACCCTTAAAGGAAGTTGATTAATTTAGTGGGGAAAGCTTTGATGATGGATGATCAAGTGAAGCTGACCCCTAAAAGTTGGAACAAAGGCTCAATGAGCTTTCTACTGCTGTACTTATAATGCAGCTAAACTTAATTGTACTTGAAAAGAATGTATAGTTCATTCCTGTAATTTTTGCACCTAATTTCGTCGTCTCATATAACGGTTTGCTTTAGCAAGCTCTAAAACTCAAAGTTTAGTAAGTGGGATATGTTTGTGTTGCTTTTAATAGTTTGCTTTTAGTAAGTGGGATTGTTTACGTCTTGCTCTTATTTCTTGATGATGAATTGCAATACCAATGATCCCTATTTATAGGGAAAATGTGGTAGGTGAATACAATATAAATAAGGTTATCAAATCACAAGGATTTGATAATCAATCACAAGGATATGGAAATATATTCTAACAGTTTATGCTCTTTAGAGTGCATGTGCTGTGAAGCAATTATCTGTCAGCCCACTGATATGGTAATTAAGATGCAAGTTGCTTGAGTGTGTGGATTGGTTTGGTATTCTGAAGTTCTCAGAGGAGAGAAAGAGGTTAAAGGAATTTTGCAGTATTGGATTTCTTAATTACAAGGGAACCAAGCCATTACATCGTGAAAATACGAAGACAGCAGAACACATGTAGTCAAGTAGAATGGTATGTTTATTGATATGTATTAAATATATGGAGTCTAGAAAAAAATGTACTGAATATCAGAGATGGTGGACCTGTTATATATAATTAAGATTGAATGGCGGTTCTATGTTTATTATAATGCATTCAATAAGCAGCCATGCACAACCATCTGGACCAAATTTTGACTATTTCAAATAGAATTGAATTACTAAAATATAGTGTTGATCTCTTGAGTATGTCAAGTGTTGTTTCTTTGAATATACATGCTCATGTAATATGTTGTTCTTTTTGCTTTCTGCATTCATGAGTCTTTTATTACTAAGCACTTGTACTTTTTCTTCTGAGTCATGTTATGTCTTGTCCTATGGAATTTGGTTAAGTAAGCTATTTCTTCTTGTTAAATTTATAGGCCGCATTACAATGTCAATATGACGGCTGTTCAAGTTGGTCATGTTTCTCTAAATCTTTCAAAAGAGGTGTTTGAGGTTGGAGACAGAAAAGGGACAATAATAGACAGCGGTACAACCTTGGCCTATCTCCCAGAAATGGTTTATGAGCCATTAGTAAGTAAGGTATGTGATTTATATGAGCCATTAGTAAGGTGCATGATATATTAGATTTCTATCTTGTTGACTTTCTGATTTCAAGTTGCCCACTTACTTATTTTAATATCTTTGTTAGATAATCTCTCAACAGCCAGATTTAAAAGTTCATACTGTTCATGATGAGTATACATGCTTTCAGTACTCCGAAAGGTATGTTGCACAATATATTGTTGTCATATAGGACTTTTATGTTAAGAGATGGTAATAGCTAGATGTGGTGTTGATGGCTAGAGAGAAAGAGGAAATATAGAAACAATATTGGATCTAAACCCTAAGAGTGGTTTCTAGGACACTCACCCACACACACACATATATATAAAAGAAAAGGTGGAAGAATATAGAGAATGAAATATTGACCCTTATGGATGGTTCATAGATATATCTCCCAAGTGATCACAAGACTTGACATATGTGGAAACAAGTTGCATTTTTTTTAATTATATCTTGGAAGCTGTAATACTCTAACTCAACGTGTTCATTCCTTTCACGATACACAGGATTACTAGCAAAGTACATGACATCTTGATTGTAATATCTTGCTAGGCTTATCACTAAACAAATTCCATTTATTATACAATTGACTTCACTAATTGTCCTCATCTTAAGATGGAAGAAGATGAATAGGATGTTATTGATCAAGTTGAGACTTCACTTGACTTTCTAAAGAAGAAGATTAAATGAAAACTGTGGATCTATAGATCATGATCTAGAATAGATAAAGATGTAGAAGAAAGAGGACAGAGTACCACAACCAGCAATTGATTGAGAACTTCCAAATGCTGAGTCACTGAAGATCCAGGATAGACGAACACCTAAGTTAGAATATAGAGAAGCTGTACTAGTCATGTGAGTTGAGGCCCTTGAGACAATGACCCATAAAGAGGAACTAGATGGTGCTAAAAAGGTAGTGTCACCTATTTGGGCAAGACTACCTACCTCTGCGCTAAGCACTTATTGAGCTCTTTAAAAAGAGCTCAGTGCTTTACCTGTTTGTAACTCAGAATAGGCACTTGTTCAGCTCTTAAAAAAATGGCTGAGTAATTTACTTAAGTAAGATTGATGAAATTATCAGAAGCTGGAATTACTGATATTGTAACTGGAAATCTTCCAAGTTTGGGAACGACTTCCAGACGAATATATTACCTGGTTACTCTGCATTTGCAACAAGTTTTAATATCATGGCCATTACCTCTACAATGATATTGCTTTTGGCCCTGCTCTCAACCTTGATGTCTGTGATCACATCAACCAGTCCAGGCTAAGCTCCAAATCCTCTTCTTGTCACTTCACTACCATGAGAAGCTTTGCCTTAAGCCGGGACTAAGGTCTGATTTTCTTTTCAGTCTAGCTAAGGTTAAGGTTTAAAGTTGGTGCTCTAATACCAGGTGGTGTCAATGGCTAGAGAGAGTGGCTGGCCTCTAAATATGTCACTTGATGCAGTGGAAGGTGGGGGATAGAGGGTTATTCATGATAACTCCAAAAGGGCTCTAGAATCCACTAGAAATGAATTGGAATCCACTAGAAAATGGAAAATTCCCTTGAAATAAGTTTCTGAAATTCTATGATAATTGAATGACAGAGTAATACAAGGCCTTTTATAGGCTACAGTTAAAATCCCTAACCCAATAATAAGAAATGACAAAAATATCCTTAAAATGACCTAAACCTAATAAAATTCATGAAAATAAAACCTTATTGCAGTCTGTCAACTGCGTCTGTTCGAATGGTAAGTATGTTCAAATGGGTCTCTTGTCCTAAATCAGCCCCCTCCACGTCAAGAAACTCGTCCTCAAATTTTTAAACCAACTTTCATTTATCTATTGTGATGCCTAGTAAGGATGTCCACCCGTTTCTTCTTCCTCTTCATGTTCTTGCCATGACCGCGATACAGCCATGCAACTCTCTTGCATTCTCAAAACCTGACCTGGACCCTTCAAAGAAATACTTCCTCCTCCCATTCAAATTTCAACTCCAAATTCCAAGGCTAGAAGAATTTCATCCTCCATTGAAACCATAAAATCCATCAATAATCTCTACACTGAAGTGTAATGATGGTATTGTAATGTGAGCAACCTCTGAAGGAGTTAGGACCATTGTATTTCCATCTAAAACCTTTCCAATCCTTGGATAAAAAATCATCTTAGAATTTGCAAAAGTACCTCCGATTAACTTCCAAGTATCTATGAACATATCCTCCATCTTCAACAAACACCTACTTGGAACAAATTCAATGTGAGGCTTTAGAAAATCATTCCTTTCACCTTGTTGCGCTTCGGGTACAAGAAACTTTTCATTCACCTCATTACTAATTAATGCATCTTTAATCTCCTTTCATCCTTCAAGACTTCTTCTTCTTTCATCATTTTTCTTTCCTCCAAATCTTTCTCTCATCACGATTGTTATTTTTCTTCTCAACCTCCACATGATTAACATTGAGATTGATGACCCCTCCACTTTTAAGGCTTTGGGATCCCTTGTTGACACTTTACGATCACATTATCCTCCTTAACATGCCTACCCTTTTACATTCGTTTGCCAAGGTATTCCTAGTAAAACATGTCCTTCACTCAAATCAACAACTTCACAAAAACTCTCATCCTGTTATAATTTAGCAATTGAAATAGGCTCCTTTGAGAGTGGCGTTCTTTGTATGGACGACAGCTTTAGAGAAAATCTTGACTTTGGATAATTTATAAAAGATGAATGTTATTGTGGTGGATTGGTGGTGTATGTGTAAGAAAAAGTGGGGAACTTATTGATCACCTCCTTCTTCATTGTGAGATTGCAAGAAAATTATGGAGTTCGCTTTTTCTTTTATTTGGTGTTGCTTGGATTATGCCTTGAAGGGTGAGAGAAAAGTTTGTGAGTTGGCGAGGACATCTGGGAAATGGTACTGCTTTGGAAGTGTGAAGGTTGGCTCCTTTGTGTTTATGTGATGCATTTGGAAAGAGTGGAATGTAAGGAGCTTTGAAGATTGTGAGACTATGATGTTATAGCAGAAAAAGATGTTCCAGTCTCTTAACACATGAATAGTAGCATTCAATAGCTTGCCCATTTCTAATTTTTCCGAGTTTTTGGAGTTTTGTTCCTCTTTTTCTCCATATTAGAGGTTTCTCTTGTATACTTTCTGTGTACTAGAGTTGCGCCCTTCTGTGCTATTAATGATATTAAATTACTAATCAAAAAAAGAAATAGGCTCCCAACATATTTTTACGAGACTCTTTGGATGATGCATAATTCCCATCCCTAGATTAAAATATTTACCTACTTCCTGGAAACCAAATTCTTGCAACTGTTGTCCACAAGTAAATCACATACCTTCTAATGGACAATACAAGAAAGTCGAAAAATATCGCCAGATCCATCTGTACATGTGCATTGTGGTTGAGAAAAATTCAGATTTGTTGCATTTGCATTTGCATTATGTGGGAAGATTGGATTTTGATGAATGCGAATATTGCATCCTGCCACTTGCCGATTTTCGTAAGTTTGGCCTCACTTAACACCATGTAGGCTTTGGGTAAACACTCTGCTGCCTTGAACATGAGTGATTCTTTTTCTGACTCTTTAATTAGACATCCAACCAAGCCGATCCTCGCTCTAATACCAATTGACTCAGTGGAAGGTGGAGGATAAAGAGTTATTCATGATAACTCTAAAAGGCCTATGAACTCCATGAGAAAAGAACGGGAATCCACTAGTAAACAGAGAAAACTCTTTTGAAATAAGTTTCTAAAATTTTATTTATAACTGAATGACAAAGAATCTAATACAAGGTCTTTTATAGACTACACTGAAAAATATTAACTGTAATAACAAAATATTAAAAAATACCCTTTAAAAATTACCTAAACCTATTAAAATTCATGAAATAAAACCTTAGCTGTAATCTGTCAACCATGTTTGTCGAAATGGTAAGTAGGGCTGTTTGAACGGGCTCTTGTTATACATCATCACTACAAAGAGCGAGGCTTTGTGGAGATTGATGCTGGAAGCAAAGTATGATAGCATGAGTGGAGGTTGGTGTTCTATGGAGGTGATGGGAGCCTTTGGAGTAGGAGTTTGGAAACATATTAGGAGGGGGTGGGGAGTTTTTTCGAGATTTGTTAGATATGAAGTGGGAGATGGAACCAAGATAAGGTTTTGGCATGATTTATTGTATGGGGACCAGCCTCTAAAGGAAACTTTTTTGGAGTTGTTTAGTATTGCATGCTGTATGGTGGCGAGTCATTTGCAGTTTTCTAATAGAAATTTTTTGTGGAATTTATCTTTTATCATACTTGTGCAAGATTGGGAGGTGGACTTGGTGACTGCATTTTTTGTTATGTTGTACTCAGAATGAGACAAGGTGGTGAGGATAGTATTTGTTGGATTCCATCTACGAGGTAGAAGTTTGAAATAAGGTCGTTTTCAAGCATTGTGTATTTTGGCTAATTCACCATTTCCTTATAAGAGTATTTGGAGAGTTAATGCTCCTTTGAGAGCGAGTTTCTTTGTGTGGACAGAGACACTAAGGAAGTTTCTGAATTTGGATAACCTGAGGAATATGAAAGTCATAATGGTGGATTGGTATTATATGTGTAACGAGTGGAAAGTCCATAGATTAACTTCATCATGCGAAGTGACAATAGAATTATGGATTTTGATTTTCCGTCTCTTCGGAGTAGAATTGGTCATGCCTAGAAGGGTGATAGAGTTGTTGGCTTATTGGAGAGGTTAGTTGGGAAGCAGAATGCAAGTGTTTAATGTGGTGGATAGGGAGAGAGCGGAATGCAAGTGTTTTGAAGATCGTGAGACTTCGATGGAAGAGCTAAAGAATATGATGTTCAAATCACTTTATACATGGATTGGGTCGTACAATAGTTCACACTTTTCTAACTTTTTTGAATTTTTGGATTTTTGTTCTTCTTTTTCTCTTTAATAGGGGGTTTCTCTTGTATACTTTCTGTGTATTAAGGTTACGCCCCTCTTCGCTTTTAATGAAGTTGATTTATTTATCAAAAAAGAAAAGAAAGCAACACTGTTCTGATGTTTGGAGTTGAAAATCTATCATTTTCTAATCTAGAACATATCATTTAACGAAAAAGGAAATTATTAGGCTTTAAACATCATCATATGGATAATTTAGTAATAGATGTTTTCTGCACAGATTTGTTCAACCTTTATTAGGTTTTAGAGCATTGGGTTTACTTTTTCAAATTCTCTTTTTCTTTTTTCATCTTGGTTTTTGAGTGGGGTCATTTTAAGCTGTTACCAATAATTTGTGCAAGCTTATGGGGCTAAATGAATGACCTCATTAAATGAGGTACAGATACACATTGAAATAGGAGAACCACAATTTCATTAATCCAGTGTGGAAACTTTAGCTCTTGATCTGAAAAAGACAGAACATTTTTGTAATTTTCTATTAGTCTAAATGAAAACCATTTTATTCATTACTTTCTACTTGTTCATTTTGAACAGGTATTTTTTTAATAATCTTCAGGAAAAAATAGGTTACTCTGTTTTAAATACTTCTTGTCTATGTAGTTCTTAATAAGTTTCTTGTAGTTTGTATTTCTTGATCATGCTGAGTACTTTCACTAATCATCTAAAGATATATTATTTTATCACTCAAGCCTGCCAATTCCTTCTTGCTCGATATATATAATGTATGATTATCGTTGCTATATTGTTCTCACATTTTCAAAATAATGTGTTGAGGAGCTTACTTTAATTTAATTAGTTTTGCTTTCAATGGCAGTGTTGATGATGGATTTCCACCTGTGACCTTTCATTTTGAGAACTCGCTATCTTTGAAGGTTTATCCACATGAGTATCTATTCCCCTTTGTAAGTATATCAAGCTAGTTAATACAGGTGCTCTTCAGATATGTTTGTTTCAAAAAATTTCTTGCTTTCTTTTTGGTCTTCTCTTTGTATGTTGCTTTGGATTCTTATGTTGTACTTGGAAAGATTATTGACCTCAAATAATGCAGTTCTGCATATAACATCAACCTGATTTAAATCAGAAAGTGTTTTTTCATCTAAAAAAAAAAAATCAACCTGATGGTTTTAGTTTTGACATCATCGTAAATAGCACTCTTGGTTGTTCATTTGTCTCTATAGTCAACATAAACATCATAGTAATTGCGGCAATCACTGTATCTTTTGATAGAAGCTCCTCTCTCTCTCTCTCGGCAGTGCGTGCGGGCGCGTCCTGCTACTTCTCTATGCTGGTGTGTCGGATTTCTTTGTTTTTAGCTTCTCTGGTTCTTGGTTGGTTGCTTGGGTGTCATGGGATGAGGTTGTCGACAATGTCTAAAGAGGTTGTTGCGTGGGTTCTGTTTCGATGAGTCTGTTAGTGTAACAAAGGCCCCATGGGGAGTTTGTTTTCTTCTTCGAAATATTTTGAGTTCATTATCGAGCCAAGGGAAATGCCTTCAACTCAAGAAGAGTGGAATGAGGGAAGGGTTATCTCCGGTCGATCTTTTTGGTTAGAGATGGAGCTTTTTGGCTACTCTCGATGATCAACGTTGTGGCTTGAGCAGAGAACAGTGAGGGTTTCATTCGTAAGTTCAGAGATTCTCAGTGCGCCTTCTTGGGTCAGCATTGCAGTAATCCTCAAAGGAGTTACATGGTCATTGAAGAGTTCAATGGTGGTGGGCGGATGGGTTTTATTCTTATTTCGAAGGCAAGAAGAAATGGGGTTGGTGTGGGTTCGTGGAGGTGCTGCAGTATTTGCTGTCTCCTTATACCTCTGTGAAATGCGCACTTCTGGTCGTCGTTTTACCCTCACGGAAGTCTCAGTTTGTTCCCATGAATCGCTCTTTTGTTTGGGTGGACTTCATAGGCCCAGTGAACTCCGTATGCCCATGTCAATTAAGTCCATCCTGTGCCAAGGAGATTGTAGTAGCAACAGGCTCTCACAGCCCACTTCAGCCCTCTTGCAACCTGCGGGCTTCACTCGAAAATTTTATTTATGTATGGGCTTCATATTTGTGCTACCGGAAGGCCCAAATTGCAGTGGACAACAGCCTGCATTTGTTAACATGCATGTGGCCTGAGTTGTGACTCTTGGGTCGACTTTCAGTCTCGGCCGAGTGGTCCACTTGGACCATTCATGGTTCGGCGATGCTCTTTCTTTCGATGCACTATATCTCGCTGGGATTTGAATCGTTGATGAAATCTGTTTCTGGGTCGGTGATATAGCTTAAGAAAATGACGGCAAGCATGGTTACAATCTCGTCAGTGGCTGGGTCTTCTTCATTGGCGATGGACTCCGAGGTTTGTTCCCTCTGATGCAGCTTCTCCCTTTCATCTTGTTCAAATTCTCTCTCTCTCTCTCTCTCGGATGACGACAATAGGATTCTCCTAGTGGTTGCATTTTCTAGTGGGGACCCCAACGAATTTGAGAGGAGCAAAAGTTTGCCCTTGCCAAAGGATTCGCATGGCCCTGAGTATGGTTTCGTGGATGAGCTCAATTTTTCTGAGGGAACTGTCATAGCAGATCCTTTGCCACCAGCCCAGTTATTGTGGTTCCCTCTTCTTGCAAAGAGGGTGCCCTTTATATTGGTCCCTAGATTTCCTCTCTCAATTCCTCAACCCCGTGGGCAACAATTTTAGAACTCAGATGGGTCAAAAGACGTATGTATGGGCTAGAAAGATTCTTGGGTTTTCATATGAAGGATTTGAACATGAGGTTTTAGATTTGTTCTCTACTATTGAATCCAGCTGCAAGGGTTACTAAGGAACGTCGGGCTCCTTCAGAAAAGAGATCGGGAGCGGGGTTGAAGGAGTTAGGGAACTTCTCAATTTGTCTTGCTCAATGAACTATGACACCAAGAAGAACCCACCCAAACCCCTTCCTTCTTCTCGGTATCGTGGCAAGGCTTCTACCCCATTATGAATTTGAAAATTATTTGTTGGAATGTTTGAGGACTTAAGGTTTAGCATTAGCAACTTATTGAAAATTTGGAAGCTTTGCATCGTGTGTTTTGAAGAAACAAAAATGGAGCACATTTCGACCGGATTTGTCTGGGGCTTGTGGGGTGGATCTTTTACGGGGCGGTCCGTTTTGCCAGCCTCAGGAGCCTCAGGTGGTATTCTCTTAATGTGGGATAAACGTGCAGTAGAATGCATTAAAGAGGCGGTCGGCACTTTCTCTATCTCATTCAAATTCAAATCTGTTTTGGACTAGTTTGATTGGACGTTTTCAAGAGTTTATGGTCCCAATTCTGATTCTGAAAGGCATTATTTGTGGGAAGAGTTATTAGGGGTTTTCAGTTGGTGGGAAGTCCCTTGGTTTATTGTGGGAGACTTAAATGTTACTTGCTTCCTGAATGAAAGGGTTGAGGAGACTCAGATAATCTCTGCCATGATGGATTTTCAGATTTCATTTCAGAGCAGGGTTTGATGGATATTCTGCTAGCTGGAGGTTCTTTCACTTGCTTAATAACCAAGACCCTCCTCTATATCTAGAATTGAGAGATTTCTAGTTTTACTGGGTTGGTAAGAGCATTTCCCAGACTTGATTCAATGCCATCTTCCTCAATCTCTATCAAATCATTTTCCCATACTGCTTGACAACGGAGGTCTGTCTAGAGGATTGTGCTTAGTTAAATTTGAGAACATGTGGCTGAAAGCAAATGGTTTTGTAGACATGGTTGAACACTCATATTTGAGGCTCGGTGTGTTATCTGGTAGGATAGTCCTAGATACATAATTGTTCCTTGTTATTAGCTTGGTTGGTAATTAAGACTAAGAAAATATTGGACGAGAAAGACTATATATTTATCAAATATAACGTGGACACAAGGAATATCTTTGATAAAATGTAGAATGAGAAGGAAGAGAATCCTTGAGATGACATGAGCCTCCTATAGCTCTTTGATATTATTGCTCAAGAAAGAGGGAGAAGGCACACTCAAATAAGATGGGTCCTCTTTGTGTGATGGAAAGAAGAGGAAGATGAGTTCGCCGCTATGGACGGGCGTTATGTGCGATCAGAAGAATTTGAAGCTCATTCTCGCAACGAGAACAGATACTCAGGGCCATGCGAATCCATTTGGCAAAGAGGGCTAAGATATCGCTTCTTATTGGCCATCAGCTCTGTCTATAGATTGGATGTGTTTAGGGAGATAAGGCGATCAACAAGACGAGACTTTTTTCACTGCTTGGCCAACTCTCATTGGAGAAACAATTTTATCTCCAATGCCTGCTTCTCTATTTGTAAAAAAAAAATTGGTGCCCCAAATTAGATGGTTTGGAGTTTCCCTTTTAAGATTATGCAGAAGTAGATTGGTTGGAAAGATCGTTTCAAGAGGAGGAAGTTCTTCAAACATTGCTTTGTATGGATGGTGACAAAGTGTCGGGCCCCGACGTGTTCACTATTGCTTTTTTTTTTTTTTTTCATTCTTGTTGGGCTACAGTGAAAGGATGATCTTATGCGCATCTTCCATAACTTTCATGAGCATGAGTTGTTCGAAAAGAGCCTTAATGCTACTTTCATTGCCCTTATCCCTAAAAAGATTGGGCAATTGAAAGTAAAGGATTTCAGACCTATTATTCTAGTGGGGAGGGTCTATAAAATTTTGGCTAAAGTCCTTGCTATCATAATGAAACAGGTTCTGGGATCGCTCATATTGAACAATTAGAACACCCTTATAGGGGGGAGACAAATTCTAGACTCAGTTCTTATAACAAATGAGTGTTTAGACAATAGGTTGAAATCAGGAATTCCTAGCGTTATTTGCAAGCTGGACTTGGAAAAAGCCTTCAAGCATGTCAATTGAGAGTTCCTCTTCTAACTCTTGGGGCGTCTTGGTTTTGGTACTAAATAGAGGAAAGGGATGGCCGTTTGTATCTCCACGGCCTGCTTCACTATTTTGATTAATGGTAGTCCATATAGTGTCTTTAGTAGCTCTCAAGGTCTTCGCCAAGGGGATCTTCTCTCATCTCTCCTCTTCATGATTGTCATAGAGCCTCTCAATAGGATGCTCTCTAGAGCTATGGCTGGGTGGGTATTTATCTAGATTCTGGGTAGCATCCAAAATGCTGCCCCTCTGGAAATATCCCACCTTTTTGAAGATGATATGCTTATTATCCGTGATGCGGATCGTGATCAAGTCTATAATTTTGGTCAAATTCTCCTGTGTTTTGAGGCTATTTCGGGCTTGACGGTCAATATTCGGAAATCTAAATTAGTCGCAGTGGGGAATGTACTGCATTAGGAAGATCTGGCCGTTATTCTCAACTTTAGTATTTCTTCTTTGCCCCTTAAATATTTGGGACTTCCATTGGGTGTTTCTTTTAAGTCAAAAACTATTTGGGATGGGGTAGTTAAGAAAATGGAAAGAAGATTGGCTATTTGGAAGAATATCTATTTGTCTCGGGGTGATCACCTAACTCTAATCAAGAGTACGTTATCCAGTTTACTTACATACTTCTGAGCCCCTTTTCTCTTACAAGCTGGTATAGCTAGAAGATTGGAGCATCTTTAAAAGGATTTTCTTTGGGATGGAATACCTGGTGAGCCTAAGTTTCATTTGGCGAACTAGAAGACTATTTGCTCAGTTCCTAGAGGAGAGTTGGGAGTTAAAAACCTCATGTTGTTCAATGAAGCTTTAATTGGTAAACAACTTTGGAGATTCATGTAAGAGGAGACTTCTCTGTAGAGACAAGTGAATGTTCAGAGGTATGGAATCCAGAGAGGGGGTTGGTGTTCAGAGGAAACTTGAGGGCCCTACGAGGTGTGCCTTTGGAGGAATATTAGAAATGACTTGGGGAATTTCTCCAACTTTGTCTCCTTTTAGGTTGGGGATGGGCCCCACATTCGTTTTTGGTATGATGTTTGGTGTGGGAAGCTGCTATCAAGTTTTCATTCCCATAACTTTATTAAATAGCTCATGACAAAGAGGCCTTTGTGTCGGATTACTTGGATTCCTCCGACACTTATATCCATTGGAATTGGAGTTTCATTAGGCAGTCCTGGATTGGGAGTTGGAGTCGCTGGAGTCTTCCTCAATCTTTTATACTCTCAGAAAACCCATCTGGGGAGGCGGATAGAATGTTGTGGACCTTAACTAGTGATCACGGCTTTGAAGTGAAGAGTTATTATAACACTTTACAGTTTGGAAAAGCGTTTGGAAGGTTAAGGCCCTGCTTTGCATTGATTTCTTTACATGGAAGACAGCTTTGGGTAGAATTCTCATAGTTGATAATCTTTGAAGGCGGGGTTTTAGTCTTGTAAATTGGTGTTGCCTATGCAAAAAGAATGAGGAGACCATAAATTACCTCCTCATCCATTGTGAGTACACTAGCGATCTTTGGCACTTGGTTCTCAACTTATTCAGAGTTTCATGGGCTATGCTTAGCAATATCCTAGAGCTGCTATATTGTTGGAAGACTCGAGTGTGGGGACATTCCAAATAGGCTCTCTGAAAAGTTATTCCTATGTTCTTAATATGGAGCATTTGGAGAAAAAGGAATTGGCGCCTCTTTTAGGACTGCGAGTCCAATGAGATCTATTTAAAACTCTTGTTTTGAGATCTCTCTTAGATTGGTTTGTAGTCTACGTTCATAATTTCTCCTCTTCGAATGTTTTAGATCTTGTTAAATTTTTAGATTTCATACGCCTTTTAGGTAGTTGTCTCTCTTGTATACTTTTCATTTATGAAGGTTTTGCCTTTTCTTTTAATAAATTATTATTCATAAAAATAAAAGAAGAGAAAAATCCATATATCCCCTCAAACTACCCATTTTTTTTTTAAAAAAAAAATGATTTTTTATTTTATTTTTTTAATTTTTAGTTTTAATTTTATTTTATTTTTTTTAGAATTTTTAGAATTTTTTATTAAGAGTATTTTTGTTATTGGGGGAACTACAATTTTTGGTAGTTTAGGGGGACAATGACACAATCTTTAGTTTAGGGGAGCATTGACAATCGAGTGGTAGTTTGGAGGGGTATGTAACTCCAAGGGGTTTGCTCAAGTGATAAGGACCTTGATTTTGATGGCATTTCCATCAGGTTTAAGGTTCAAATCCCTTTAGGTGTAAATAATTTTTTAGAGCCAGCCCTTTTATCTATTTCTTTTTGCCTTATGTGCATCTTTGGATTATGGAGAAAATGGTAAAGTTTTGACTAAGTGATTCTATGAAAGGTTTACTAGTCTAAAGGTTGAAAATTTTCCTTCCATACCATGCCTTATACCCCTTGTATGCAGTGAATGGGCCACAAATATTGTTATTTGACCGAGGGTTTCCAACTTGCCTCCTACTTTATGTCCTTTCTGTGATCGTCCTTTCCTTGGGCTTCTAACTCATGAATAATGAAAAATCAAAATCACTTTGGATAAGCTTTCTAGTTACTAATAGCCTAAAAGGGAAGCAATTTCTGCTCCTGGATAATGTTTTTAATTTTGCAGTCTTCCTATTGGTATTCTTGTGCTTTTCTTATATTCTATTGACCTGATGATGCAGCCATGGAAGATAAGTTTTAATTGCTGCTTTCTACACAATTTCACTTTAGAAAAAGTATATTATAGTGGGGCCCACTTGTGACTTTCAGAGGGTTTAGAGGTATAGGATTTCGAAGGTAATGTCTTAGGGTTTCTAGGGCTACACCTTTTTATTGGAGTCAACGGATATCAAGACTTTGATAATGGAAGTGAGTGTCTTGAGAATCTAGGCAAGGTTACCTGGTGTAGTTCTCCTTTTTACTCAAATGATTTGAGATATTTTTTTTTGTTTTGTTGAGTAATTAATTTCATTGAAAAGCGCCGATGGACGTAACCCTAGTACATATAATGTATACAAAGAAATGCTCAACTAAAGGTGAAAAGAAGAACAAAACTCCACAAATTGAGAGAAATTAGAAATAGATAAAATAATAAAGAGTAATGATACATGTCAACTTTCATGTCTACCTTGTGTCTATCACTAGTGATGTGGCTTTTAAAATTATCATGAGATCAAAAGTCAATAATTATCCATCATAAATCCAATGGTGGTTTTAAAAGTTATGTTACTTTTGGTGGACACAAGGTAAACATGGGGTTGACATATATAATTACTCAATAATAAAAGCCCCTGTCCAATTAAAGAGGGAGTTGACCAAAATGTTTATGAGCTCGTCCTTCGACTTTTCATGATCTTCAAAACATTTTGCATTTCACGCTCCCATATGGTTCACATTAAGCATAACGGGGCTATTATCCACACAACTAAAACTGAATTGAGACTTTGATAATGTAATATCTTGTTTGAGTATTAAGGAAAGTTTGTTTAGTATGTTCTTCTCTCTGTCACCTCTTTACGTCCTTATCTTCTGTATCTTCGCCCCAAAAGTCAATGTTCTCTTCTTTTAACTTTTTTGGAAGCAGTCAGCTGTTCATTTCTTTATCTTCCATCAAAACCCAAGCCTTAGTACCCTTAGTCTTATCTACCTGTGGCCATTCCTTCAACTAGCTGCAGTTCAGAATTTTCTGAGAAGAATTCTTCAATTTCCTGTGACGATGCATCCATCAAACTTTCACCCAAATAATCTCCAATCAGTCAATATGGGGCTAGTGGTCCTCTATGAACTAAGAGCCCTGAAAATTGTAAGTTCCCTATTCTTAGCACAAAAATCAAGCACATTGTAGGCAGGCCTCCAAGAGAATTATCTCTGTGACAGTTGGGTTTTTGCCTAAGGATAATTAGATTTTGGGTTTCAATGTAGATAATATTAAATAGCAATGGATGCAATTATTCACTGCATAGTAGAGGTTTCAAAGAAAAAGAATTTAAAGGTTTTTCCAAATCTTGACAGTTGTGGGGCGGGGGCTGTTAAGCACTATAAACCATCAGTGTTAACCAGCCATCACTCTCATCTGGTTTCCTCTAGATTTCTATAGTATTTTCCAAATCCTGTTTCTAGAAATATTATGTAAACGAAATGCAATCTACGGCTTGGAAGATTTGTTGTGTCCTTGTCATTGCTCTATCCAATCTTGTATAAGCATTTATTTCTTGCCTTGTAGCGTTTGTTACTTGCAGATTTGCCATTTTCTTAAACTATGCTGCTTTGTGCTCTACATCAGTCAGTTAATTTACTATTGTGGATCTTTACAGGAAGGGTTGTGGTGTCTTGGATGGCAAAACAGTGGGACGCAATCCAGGGATAGGATGAACTTGACCCTTTTGGGAGGTATGCCCCAAAAATTTGTACATTTCACAGTGAGCCCCAGGTTTATTACTGATGTTGCTGTGTAATTACTATAGAACATTGAGTATATCCTCTTGCACTACTGTTAGAGCTTAAACATTTTAGGGTTGGATCTGAGATGAAATTTTAACATATTATCCAAATATCTCGTTTGCCATTACTCAACTCTGAGGGCTTGACTATCTAATTCAATAACTTTGGTAATTTAATAAGTCTCTGAAATTTGCCCCTGGTTTTGATAAAATTTGGAAATGTTACTTTATGAAAGAGAACTGGTGACTTGGGATGTCCTTAAGAGAGTTGGAAGTTATTGATAAACTAGGGTGGGCTACAATTAATACTTTGTTGCTTTGCTCTGCCTTCTAATCCTCAACACTGTAAAGCATACCAAGCCTCTGGGCTTCCTGTAGAATTTTGTGGATATTAAACTCTTTTATGGCAAAGTATCAAATCTCTGCAAGAACCTTAGCATGTTATCCGTTTTATCAAGATTGTTATTGATGAAGCTGTCTTGTAATGGTTTTAAAAAACTACCAAAAGATTCTCTTCATTAGTAGTTGAGTTGACTTTGAGACTCCATACGATTAGGACTTGCCTTGACAATCTCTAGAAGCATTATATAATAATATGGCAGAATTGGTTAAGTCTTTTTATACAAGGCTTATTACTCGGGAATGTTTGTCTTTTCCATGGAAGAGTATTTGGCGAGTTAAAGCTCCTGCACGGGTGGCATTTTTTGTATGGACGGCAGCGCTTGGAAAAATTTTGACGATGGACAATTTGCGTAAGCGAAATGTTGTGGTGGTGGAGTGGTGCTGTTTGTGCAAGAAGAGTGGGGAATCTATTGACCATTTATTGTTGCATTGTGAAGTTGCGCGTGACCTTTGGGTTTCTATTTATAAGTTGTTTGGAGTTGTTTGGGTCATGCCTAGATGGGTGATTGACGTTTTGAATAGTTGGGAGGGTCAGGTTGGGTATGGCCCAGTGAGGGAAGTTTGGAAATTGGTTCCTTTATGCCTTTGGTGGTGTTTGTGGCGGGAGAGGAATGCTCGGACCTTTGAAGATGTTGAGCTATCGGAGGCAGAGCTGCACAAGTTTGTGCTTCACACTTTATATAGTTGGATGGTTGCCCAACACAGTCTTCTTTTTGCTAGTTTTGTAGATTTTTTGACATTCTGTCATTATTTTTCTTTAAATTAGGGGATTCTCTTTGTATACTTCCTGTGTACTAGGGTTGCGCCCTTCTGCGCTTTATTTATACGATACGTTACTATTACTTATCAAAAAAAAAAAATAATATGGCAGAAAGAATCAATTTTTTATTCCAACTGACAGATGTTAAGAATTCATGAGCAATAACTTGATATAGCTCCATGGGCATGATTAATGAAAATTTAATCCACTTCTTCTGTTTGTTGCAGATCTAGTCCTTTCAAATAAGCTAGTCGTGTATGATCTTGAGAATCAAACCATTGGATGGACTGAA
This sequence comes from Betula pendula, assembly GCA_900184695.1. NCBI lineage: Eukaryota > Viridiplantae > Streptophyta > Magnoliopsida > Fagales > Betulaceae > Betula > Betula pendula. The sequence continues at coordinate 43,825 of FXXK01002031.1, forward strand.
TATAACTGTAAGTATCATATTATCTTTCCTTTTTTCTATTGTAAATTTTTTATTATATTTTATTTTAATTCAAGTTCTATCTTAGAATATGTTTGGCCTAAGAGCCCTAGCTATGCATATAGTCAGGCCCACTTGCTCTTTCTGTCAAGGCCCTTGAAGTCTTCTTCCGTGTGTTAAATTGCACGTGATGCATGCTATTTTGGTGTGAATTTACATGACCCTTGGTACACTTATTTCACCTAAGCTGAAGGGAGGGATGGGATGGTGTTAGGGTGGGTCTTAGCTTCCAAACTTGCATTATAATAGTTCTTACTGATTGAGAAGATAAGTACCTCTAACCATGAACTGGCAGCCGTTGCGGAGTTGCTAGAGAATTGTGGGTGTCAGTTTTTCATCTTTTCAGGGTAGAGTGGGTAATTCTCAATCGGGTGGTAGAGTTATTGGCTAGTTTGGTAGTCACCATTACTTAGAAGCTTGGAGGATGGCAACCCATCCGGAGAGAACACAATTCCTGTAACTTTGAAGACCGTCAAAGAACGATGATAGCTTTAAAATATTTATTGTTCAAGACTCTCTATGGGTGGGTGATTGCTATCAATAGTTCTCACTTTACTAACTTTGTAGAGTTTCTGGATATGTGTTCTTTTCCCTCTCTCTAAGTGGGTGTTTCTATTATATATTCCCTGTGTACTTGTATTGTGCCTCTCTGCTCTTTAATAAGATTGATTCACTTTAAAAAAAAAATCATGCCTATGACAAACAATTTTTTTTTTTTTATAAATAATTCATATCATATCATATTAAGGCGCAAAGGGGCACAACCTTAGTACATATGAAGTATACAAAGAAAAATCCCACTAAATGCAAAAAGAAGCACAAAACTCCGCAAAATGCGAAAAACTAGGCAAACAAGAAATATGAAAAGCCCCAATCCAAACAAAAAGGGAATTGACCATAAAGTTTAAGAGCTCAATCTTCGACTTCTCATGGTTTTCAAAACATCTAGCATTCTGTTCTCTCCAAATGATCCAAATTACGCACAACCGGGCTATTTGCCACATAGGTAGAACTGATCGATTACCATCTAACCTCTCCAACCAGTTAACAGATCGAGCACCGTCTCAGACATAACCCAAGAGACGCCAAAAAGAGAAAAGATGGCACTCCATAAATCTCGTGCTACGTCGCAGTGTAGAAGAAGATAATCTATAGTTTCGCCACTCCTCCATGCAACACCATCCCACCACTAAGACACCTCTCTTTCGCAAATTATATACTACTAAGATCTTACCAAGAGCTGTCGTCCATACAAAAAAACTTACTTGCATAGGAACTTTAACTTTTCAGATACTCCTCAAAGGAAAGAAAGAGACCCCCAATGTAGATAGTTCATGGAAAAATGAACGCACCTCGAACTTCTTCCTTTTAGAAAGAATTCACCGAATACAATCTTCCCCTCCTTGTCGCCGTCTAAAAGAATACAACGACCCAAAAAAGGAAAACACCACCTTTACCTCCCAATCCCGTACAGCCCGCAAAAAAGGCACATTCCAATGCATAACCCCATTGATAATATGCATATTATCTATCACCCTTGCCTCCTTACATTGAGCAATGCGAAATAACTCCGGAAATGCATCCTTCAAAGATTGAGAGCCACACCAAACATCATGCCAGAAGCTAATAAGGAACCATCTCCAATATCAAAAGTAATATAACGCGAAAACACACCCTACCCCTGCCTAATATATTTCCACACACCAACTCCGAAAGGCCTCTCCACTTCTCTAGAACACCAACCTCCATTTAAACAACCATATTTTGCTTCCACTACCAACCGCCATAATGCTTCCTTTTCCGTAGCAAACCGCCACAACCATTTACCCAACAGTGCTTGATTAAATTGACATAGATTGCGAATACCCAATCCACCAAACTGCATACGAGAACAAATCTGGGACCACTTAATCAAATGGAACTTAAAACTCCTCAGAAAGACCACCCCATACAAAATCTCGTTGGAGTTTCTCAATCTTGTTCGCCACACCCACCGGAAGAGGAAACAATGATAATAAATGTGGGTAAATTAGACAAAGTGCTTTTTATCAACGTCAGCCGCCCACCCTTTGACAAATAGAGCCTCTTCCAACTAGCCAATCTCCTTTCCATTCTCTCAAGAATACCATTACATGTTGTAGTAGACTTATAAGGTACCCCCAAAGGTAGACCCAAGTACTTCATCGATAGCCGAGCCACCCTACCCAAAGAGGTTAGCCAAAACTGTCTATAATATCATCCACCTCATAAATAGGTATAATCTCTAATTTAGACAAGTTGATTTTAAACCCCGAGACCGATTCAAAACCTAGAAAAAGACATTGCAGATTACGAATGTGTTCCTCATTAGCGCCACAAAAGATCAAAGTATTATCAACAAACAATAAATGGGACACAACTATACCTACATTATACCTCGATCCCACAGAAAAACCATCCACAAGACCCCTGGATTCTGTGATGGCCATCATCCTACTCAGAGTCTCCATAACAATCACAAAAAGCAAAAGGGATAAGGGATAGGGGATCCCCTTGTCTTAATCCCTGATCACTGCTAAAGAAGCCCGAAGGGGTTTCATTGAACAAAACAGAAAAACGCACGGTGGAGATACAAAAAGCTATCCACGCTCTCCATTTCCCTCCGAAACCGCATCTTTGCAGCACATATAAGAGAAATTCCCAATTAACATGATCATAAGCCTTTTCTAAATCAAGTTTACATAACAAACCTGGAACCCAAATCGAAGATGTCTGTCATTGCATTCATTTGTGATCAAGACCGAGTCCAAGATCTGTCTCCCTTGAATAAAGCGTTTTGTGACTTAGAAATGATCTTCTCCAACACATGTTTCAATCTATTCGCTAGCACCTTAGATAAGATCTTATACACAGCACCCACTAGACTGATAGAACAAAAATTCTTGAGGTCCACCGTTCCAACTTTCTTAGGTATGAGGGAAATGAAAGTTGTGTTAAGACTTTTCTCAAAACTCCCTTTGCTATGAAATTCTTGAAAAAGCGCCATAGTGTCCTCTTTAAGAACTACCCAACATGCCTTTATAAAAGCCAAAGAAAACCCATCGGGCCTTGGGGCCTTATCTCCATTCATAGCTTGAACCACCTCAAACACTTCTCTCTCTTCAAAAACTCTTTCCAACCAAGATCCTTCCTCAGCATCAATGGAATGAAATGAGAGTCCATCAGGCTTAGGCCTCCATCTACACTGCTCGGAATACAAGTGAGAATAAAACTGTACTATATGAGTCTTCATAGTTGGGACATTTGATGTCAAAGACCCATTAATCAACAAAGCTTCAATAGAATTATTCCGTCAGTTCAAATTCGCCACTTTATGAAAGAATTTGGTATTCTTGTCCCCTTCTCTCAACCATAGAGCCCTAGACTTCTGTCTCCAACTCACCTCTTCACATAGCAACAGCCTCTCCAACTCCGTAGAAAGATCAACCTTTTTCATTTTTTCCTCCTCAATCAATGCTCTTCCCTCCCCAATGACATCAATCTCACGAATGCCTGCCAACATAGTCTTCTTCTGCTGCCTGACATGCCCAAAGACTTCTTCATTCCATTTCCGCAAATCAACTTTCAAAGCTTTCAATTTGCACGCCAAAACAAAACTAGGGCAGCCTTGAAACTAGTAAGACAGCCACCATGATTTCACCAAGTCCACAAAACCATTAGAATTCAGCCACATATTTTTAAACTTGAAATAGCCACCATTTCTCTTTGTCACCCCACAATCGAGCACAAGGGGAAAGTGATCCGATTGTGTTGGGAATGTGATTCTAAAAAATTATTTGTGCGTATTTCTACTCAGAAGTACATTATGTTAAATCATGCAATATTAATTAGCATCCAATTAGATACAAGAACACTACCAAATTTAGCAAATATTTCCTAATGGGCAATTGTTAGTTTCTTCATGTCTAATTCACCCTTGGGTATTTTACTAAAATTTAAATTCTAGAGCCTTGACTAATATTGATTGGGAAAAATCAAATTTCAGTTTTCGGGTTATCAATTTCGACAATTAGGTCCATAGGTTTTACCTGTGTTTCAAATTGATCATTCCATCAACCTTCCATCCAAATAATTAATTGTTCATCTACCACGAGAACAATTTACCGATTTAGACCCACCAACGCATTGCCACGTCATGCCTGTATGCCATGCGTATGCCATGTCATGCACAAAAAATAAAAGGAAAAACAAAAGGGTGGGGGTGGTTCGGCCACCACCCCCTCACCTAGGAGATGGTGGCCAAGCCATCCCCCACTTGAGGGGGTGGCTTTGGGTTTTCGGATGGCCTAGGTGTGGTCGAGCCATCTCTCCAAGTGGGTTTTAGGGTGGGTTGCACCAGATCAACCCTCCCTAGGGGTGGTCCAGCCCCCTAGGTGGGTTTCGGGGTGGTGGCCAGATTTTCCCCCTCAATTTTCCTATGAATTTACTCATTAGCATAGCAATTTAGCCAAGAATAGCCTTATTTCAACATATATTAACATTGCCTTTGTATAGAGAACTGTGTGAGAAAATAATTCCTATGTTGCCTCTAAGAACTGATGAAAGTTTGAGGATTAATGAAACCAAGATTGTTTCAACTAGGCATCTTTATACTTAGTTCTGCAAGAACAGAAATATAGAATTTGCCAATTTGGTTTATCTCAAAGTTGCCTTTGTCTTAGTGCAATGGTAAGAGTTGTAAAATATTTTTTGTAATAAGTAATCGAAACGTCATCAAAAGCATAAGGCATCCTCGAGTACACAATAAGTGTACAAGAGAAACCACCTAAATAGGAGAGGCAAAAAAATTAAGAAAATTATGATAACTAATCACCAAAGGATAAACAAAAGCAGTTGTCCAAAGATATAATATGTTGAAAAATAGACTTAATCTTTTCCAAAGTCCTCTCACGATCCTTAAAACTTCTATCATTCTTTTCTCTCCATAGACACTACAAAAGGCACGAAGGCACTATCTTTCACACAGCAGTACTCCGAGTGTTGCCAGAAGTCCACCAACAAGCATACAAATCGACAACTCGTCTAGGCATGATCTAAGACAACCCAAATCAACTGAAGAAAACATTCCAAATGGCGCATGCAACCTCACAATGGAGCAGAAGATGGCCCACAGACTCTCCATTCCTTTTACATAAGCAACTCCTATCAACCACAATGATGTGTCGTTTTTGGAGATTATCTGTAGTAAGGATCTTTCCTAGAGCCGCCAACCAAACAAAAAAGGCCACCCTCATTGTGTTCGTTTCCCTTGGAAAAGTTTTTGGCGAACTGTAGTTGTACAATATTGAACCTAAATGGACAGCTTCAATCTTGAGAGTGGCTATTTTATGTAAAATTGCTGAAGGTGAGGACAATATCAAAGTCCTCCTAGGACCTTGTTTTGGTGGTACCAACATTAGTTATTTACTTCATTGTGGCCTTTGTGAAATCCTCATAAGAGCTGGCTTTTGTTGATTAATGGGTACTAATAATCATCCTACAACTTCTCTTGATGCAATTATCAAGAGAAGCAAAAAATGGGCTTATTTACTTCTCTAAACATAATTTTTTGGAGGCATGCTTGTCGTGATTTTTTTATTTTATAAGTAATTGGCCCCATGGGGAGGGGGAAGGGGATATTTGAACTAGTGACTTCCGCTTCATGAGACATGGTTCCCAGCCTATTGAGTTACCCCTTCGAGTTACCTGCTTGTCATGATTTGATATTCAATTTTTTCTTCTTCAGTGATATCATTGTGTGGGAGGCAAATTTTGGTTGAAATATGTTGTTATTGCATTTGTATATTTCATGAGTAACCATTGCCCACAATAGCCTTTTGAGAACTGATTTAAGAACTTAGTAGGATTACTTTGTGTTGGACCTTTACCTGTATTTACACCTTAATTTGTTAAAATTGCAAGCAAATCATAGTTAATAATTTCCTTGAACGTAAACAAATTAATTACATTTCATGATTTGCTAAACTCTAATTTAAGTATGGAACTCTGAGTTTTATTATCCCAGGCGAGTTGGTTTTTGTTTAACACTTCAAAACCTGATATTAACTATGATACTTGTGACCCTAAGTTGGAAGTTAGAAAGCCTGAAAAAATTCACTGAAAAATTGTCATGGTAATTGCTCAGGAGTTGCTAAAAACTGTTGCACTCAAATTACATATCTTACATTGTTATTATCATTCTCTCGTTTGTATGTTTGACTTTATAATGGTTGGTTTCAGGCTCTTCAAGCATTGAACTGCAGGATGAAAAATCTGGAACAGTACGTTTAGTAGGTTCCCACTCTCTTTCTTCTGCTTGCAGTTTGAATACTCGATGGGCTATAGTTTTGTTGTTTCTAATTCTGCTGCTGCACAATATTTTTACTGAAATGCTACCAGTCTTGAGCTAATATAAAGTACCAACAGTCAAGATAAAGAATCAGAAAATCTGAATATAGATAGAAATCATGAGATTTATTGATAAGATTGTGCTCCGAATACTTTTCTCAGTTGTATATTATTTTCATGCCTGATGTGGAAACAAGCTAGGATTGTTCATTGTACCAATGCTTCGCTATGGGTTAAATTTTTCTACCCATTGTGAATATGTGGAAATTTATGAAAGCTTAGAACCAGCTTTGAGTTTTGAAGTATGTATCGTTGGAACTTTGTAACTTAGCTTATGTTATAATACCCTAGATTGTCTTAGATATGTGCGAGTCTCACATTAGGTGAGTAGATTGTGAAGGCGTTATGTGGGTGCTAAGTCCTGGTAGATGTTTAATTAATTGTTGTACTTTACATCAAAATTTAACAATGATTGAAACCAATTATAGATATGTATTTTGCTACTAAAGATCTATAAATTCTATTTTCTTCTCTAGACATAGTCTTGCTTAAATATGATTGGTTCTTAAGCTCACCTTTATTAACCAATCAATTTGAGGTAATATAGATGTGGATAAGCTTTGTGGAAGAAAAGGAGGTTCCACAAAAAGTAGGACAAAGAAGTACCAAGTATTTAATATCTACAATTACCAAGAAACTCTTTTGCCACCCTTTTGTTATCAAATTAGTTATAAGATTTGAAATGACAAATGTTTCCTTCTAGATAGGTGTTATGGTGGTTAGCGACCTTGTCTGTAGTGTTCGGTGGTTGTTTCGACAAAGTCTATGACGTTTATTAGTGATTTCCGTGGTATCCAACGGCTTTTGTGGTGTTTACCGGTGGTTTTTGTGGTCTCTGGCAACATTTATGATGTTTGGCGGTGTCAAGTGGTCCTCTGGCTGCTTCTTTGGTGGTGGTCGCCGAAAACCGTGGTCGGCGGTGTCTCTAGGATGAAGAGGACTCTTGTTTAGTTGTGGGCTCTAGTTCTTCCTTATTGTGGATAAGGGTATATATATTTTATAATTATAAGGATAAGGATAAGTATAATCACTTGTTGGGCCAAATTAGTTTTATTCAAGGATTTGGGCTGTGTTGTAGCAGATTGGGCCATTATGGAGTCTAACCTAGAAACCGACCCAACCTCGACCTGTATTTATACTGAGTCAATACCACATAGCTTTGGGTTCACCCAACCCTTCGCCGGTGATACATCTCGACCAATTTCGGCCAGTACAATGCATTTTTTGGCCAATTCATCAAATTTCAGCCAATTCTAGCAATTTTCCATGTGATTTTGTTGAGTTTCAGCTGGTTCAATTCAAGTTTCTTCCAATTTTAGCAAGTTTCAATGGGTTCAATGGTTTTCTAGCTGGCTTTATGATTTTCCGGTCAGTTTAGAGCATATTCCGGCCAGTTCTGAGCATATATCGATCGGTTGAGTGGTGTTCCAGTCCAGTTCACACTGATTCAGTATAGTTTAGTGAAGTTTTTGTCGGTCTTGCTATTTCTTAACCGGTTCAGATGCTTTTTGGGTCAATTCACTCTTTTTTTCCTGTTCAAATGGTTTCTTGGTCGGTTCAGTGGTTTATCGATCGATTAGGCTATATGGGCAACCACTAGGTTTATTGCTTAGGGGGAGTATCAGAGTAGTGTCTACAAGTTGTTGATATATGTCTGCAAGTAGTCGTTAAGTTTGGTCTTCATATCGTTTGGAGTTATGGCGAGTTTTTGGCGTCGGGCTCTTCATATCGTTTGTTGAATTCTCAGCTATCTGTGCTGGCTGTCAGTCATTGGTTGTCTATTCTTGGTTGTATTGATCATCGATCAAACGTAAGTTGTTGGTTGGATTGATCACATGAAATGTGATCGCCATTGGTTGTTGATGGTATTGATCACTAGAATCGTGATCATTAGTGTTGAATGTTGGTTGTATTGATTGCCAGAAATGTGGTCACCATTGCAGTTATTGGTTTCTCTATCATGTTCACTCGAAAAGTGATTGTCGTTGTTAGTTGATGAGATCCAACCACCCTTTGTGTTTTGCGGCAAGATCTGACCGGCCTTGGTGTTTTGATCTCACCGGTGTTGGCGTTTTAGTGGAATTTCAGCTTGTTTATGTTTGGTTTAGTGCATTTTCTTGTTAATGTTTTTTTTTTTTAATGAAGTCGGTCTTTGTGCTTGTGTTTTCTAAGTTGTTCTAGCTTGAGGAGGAGTATTAGAGGTTGTTTGTTTTGTTCGGTTGTTCCAAGCTGACCATATATTATATACATATGCCCCAACTTGAGGGGGAGTATTAGAATGATAGGAGTTTCCTTCTAGAAGTTTTTAGAACTTGTGTGTGAGGTGTCCCCACCAGCCGTCCCTGGTGAGGTGTCCTTACTAGCTATCAATTCATGAACTGTATTGTGTAACCACTTTTCCAATATATTTGGAAAATGAAATTAATGCAGTAAGGAGATTGACCCCTATGTCTCTTACATTTGAATATTCCCATCATAATTAACAATATAAATAACTATAATGGAGGAAAAAAGAAGCTATAGGATGAGAGTATACTTCTAGTGTTGAAACATGGTAGCTAGGATAACTACACTAGAGGAGTGTCAACATAAGCTGAGTAAAGTCATTTTGTTCCTTGGTCATGAGCAAATTAAGCATTTGAGCAACCTGATTTACATGGTGGTTGAGTTTTTTACCTATGGTTTAATTGTGAAAATCTGTAAAACTTTACGCCAACTCAAGGTTAATAACTGACTAGTGTGGAGTTGAGGCTTGACAGCGAAACCATTGGAGGTTCTGCAATCGAATGTCAGGTATTCTTTAGATTCCAATTTTAGGTACTTTTTGTCGTTCTTTTTCAATAGATTAAGAGTTTTCTTGTATACTCCCTGTATACTAGAGTTGTATCCCTTCACCCTTTATTAATATGATGCTATTACTTATCAAAAAAAAAAAAAGATTCCAATTTTATGTTGCATGTGATTTTGGTAGTCTGGTGTCTTACGTCTAGAGGAACCAAACCTGTTCCTCTTGACCTTTGGCGGTTTAATTGTATTGCCATAACGATAAGGAAGAACTCAACACCAGGGTGGTAGAAGTTTAAACAGTTCTCATTTTATTGCTTTTTTAATATGAAAAAGGGAGAAACTGTAGAAGAACAAAGACAAACTTATCTTATTGAGTATCCCTATTGGGATTTCCTTCTTTCCTATGTCTGTATGTCACACTCTTGCAAGACTTAGAATGCGTTGTGCTCAGAGTGAGTTGCATCTCAATTATCCTTATGAATACCTTATTGATCGTAGAATCCTCGACTAGTTTATTCAAAGTTGTTACTTTATTTAGCTTCTTATGTAATTGATTCGGCAGAATTTAGGCGACTAGTTTATTTAAAGTTGTTACTTTATTTAGCTAATTATGTAATTGTTTCGGTAGAATTTATCTCTTCAATTAATTCAATCCTTGTATATATCGTTAGTGTTTGTCCTCCTAAAAAGCTCATATTCAGTTTTATCTTACCGTTCTGTTAGTGTTAGTGTCTTTGTAAGCTTCGTAGATATTGTTGGAACCCTTAAGCTGGTTCAAGTGATAAGGGTTTTAGTCTTAGTGACATTTTTATTAGGCCTAATGTTCTAATCCCTTTGAATACAAACAATTCTTTGGGGCTATACCCACCGGCAAAATCGGGATCTACCCAATCTGTATGGAAATGGCATTTTGCACAAGTTTGAGGTTTGTCGGACATCTACATGAAGTGGCACTGTTTTGGAGAGGTTTCCCGTCATTAATAATAATAATAATAATAATAATAATCATTTTCTATTTTATCTTTCATTCATATCCCTATAGTGTATGTGTGAATTCACCATTGAATTTGTGAGACCCATATATGGGTCCCACTAATCCAATGATAAATTTGCAAAAGAGATGGTTGTGAGATGGTTAAGAAATAAAGTGTAATGTGTGTGTGTATATATATTGCAGGTCACTACTTACTAATAATTTAATCTTTTGGCATTTTTTTTTCCTGAGATACATCAGGGAAAGGGGAATCTTTTGGAATATTTATTTGAGTAACTATTTTGCTGAAATGGGTAATTCTTTTCTAGGTTCTATTCTGCATATGAAATGTACCCTTAGAATGTGCCGGTTAAAGTTAATAGGAGGGCAAAGTTGTTCAAAAAAAAGTAAAATGACAAATTTGCCCTCCTATTAACACTTACTGGCTTCCTTCCATTTCAATTGAAATGGAGAGGATCATTTTCCTGCTTGATGCAAATTGTTAACTTAATTCCTAGTAGCCTAAGCTTCTTGGACAGATGGTATTTAATTCTCTTGGTTAAGTTTTATTTGCACTCGCCGTTTATTTCACATTCAACAGTTCTCAGGAATTGTACCCCTTTGTGTGGCTTTAATGTTCCAATCGGAAGATATTATGGTCATTGATTTTAATCTCTTTTTTCTTTTTCTTTTTTAATTCCTTTCTATTCAACATATTTAGATCAGGGTTGTGATGAATCGCCTATTATTCTTAATCTACCACTGTGGTTGGAGGAACCATGGTCTAGTAGAGGAGGTTGTATTATCTTAGGAAAACTACAGCTATTGCCTATGGCAGTGAATCAGTGATGTGAGATTGAAACTGTATAAGCCCAGTGATCGAGGACTCTGGCGCAGCCTTTTAGGCCTACAAAAGGCATTACCAAGCCAAGCCCACTTCGGACCTCGAATGGGCTCATTTGGTTGACAATAAGTCATATTTTTTGTACAGTATATTTTATCCTCCCAAACTACCAATTTAATCTTAGTTATACCTTCAAACTACAATTCACTGCAACTCGAACTTATAAACTACCAAAATGGTCTGAATTGCTCTATGAAGAAACCGGTTGATAGTTTGGGTCATGTACCGTTAAAGGGCTTTTTTTGGCCGAAAATACCTCCAGTTTCCTTGCACTGTTTAGGTCTTAATGGAAATAATAATAATAATAATAATAATAATTATTATTATAAAAATAAAAAATAAAAAGACCAGCCTCATCTTTCATGGCCGTGGAGGGGGGATGGCCATGGAGGATGAGGCTGGTTTTTTCCTTTCTAAACTTCTTTTTTTTTTCACTAAGACCTAAATGGTGCGTCGAGGAAACTGAGGGTATTTTTGGCAGAAAAAAAAAAAACCCTCAAGTGCACGTGATCTGCATGTGCAATGTTTTCCAAATGAACTAACGAATGGATTTGATGGAGGGGGGCTCTGTTCGTTTAACGGCCTAGCACCATCTATTTCTTTTTGCATCTCCGAGTTCCACAAACTTTTTCATAGAAAAGTAACTTCATCCTCTCCCTCTTATTTATTTGATGAGTACGCTAAACAAGAAAATGCACTGCTCGTGGGTATGCTTTTTGCTGGATCTTAATTAAGGTTTCATGTGATGAAATACAACGCATTTGTTAGGAGATAATTCTTCCCATTGCTACTAAGCACGGCAACTGTCTTTCTTTGAGACCCAAAAAAAAACAAAACAAAAAAAAAAGGTAAAGAGATCACAAGGCAAATAGAAGAGGAAATACAAAAACAACTTGACTTAGTAAGAAGCCTGTCACTCGCACTGGAAATACCAGGTCGTAGGGTGCATCAGAAACTTTTGATGAGAGTAGTTGAAGGACAATTTTTGCGAGGGTGCCAACGGCAACCCACCATTGATTACACAGTCATCATAGCGTAGCACTTTGAGCAGCCTGGGATTGACCAGATGCTGAGGAAAGTTTCCGCAGTTCAAATGGATATTGATAACTGGGCACATAGGGCAGTTGTTCTGCACTTCCACCATGAATTTTGGCGGGTCGCTGAACCCCACCTGAGTCTGTTGCACCGTCGGAGAATTGGCTGCGCAATTAGCTCCCAACCCTGCAATTTGTTTTAGCATCTAGTTAGCTTCAAAAGAGGAAAAAAAAAAAAAGAAAGAAAGAAAAAAGCACACATAATTTGTTCATAGGATTTGGCTAAAACCCAAGTAATTGTGTATGCTTGTGCCTGTGTTTCAGAGAGAGACCATTGTATAAGAGACAGGAGAATGTAAGGAAAGTGGAGAGAAGCTTGGAAGCTGATTGGCTTTGCATTTTCAGTTCTGCAGAGACTCTGGATGGGGGAGAATTTAGGTGGCTGCATTCTCCTGTTATATAGGCCAAATAAAGCCTGGGAAAGAAATATATAGACTGAAAAAAGTGTTTGGAAACCACTTTTGTGGTTGTGGGAAGAAGTGTCATCAAGAGAGCGAAAGAGAGAAAGAGAGAGTCACATGCAAGGAAAGGAGAAAAACAAGAAAATAGCGTAGTGAGAGAGGAGAGAGTGTATCTTACAAACAGAGGACGTGCGTGCTTCCCCCACCAAACAACCTCCTTCACATGGCAAAGTCAGAATCCAAAACATGCCAAGAATTTCTCTTGCAGTACAGGGCTGTTCAGTTGTTGTCGCATGCATCTCTCGCTGTCTCTCTGTCTTTCTCTTGCGTTCACAAAATCAGAGTCCATTCACATGATATCCCATCCATACCGGATATAGGAGTACTTTTAGGAAAAAATCCCGTGAGACCTACTCCGACAAGCCATGTGTGACATCGGAGCAAGTTCCCTACAATTTTTTTTTGAATTGCAACGCCCTATAATTCTAAAGATTTTCATCCAAAATTGAACGATTTTGCCACAAGGACAAGGATCCATGTTATTGGGCCCATTGTACAAAGGCGCCCCTCTCACAATACCTTTTTCTTACCCTTGCCCCTTCCTCTTTGGGCAAGGGATAACCGGGGATTTCAATCCCTGCCACAAGCCTTACAAAAATAAAAGAACAAAATAAGTTTTTTTTTTAAAAAAAAAAGTTCTAAAAAGAAAAAGTAAAAGTAAAGGGGTGGTTGAAAAACCTTGAGATTGTCGCCATCCCCTTAAAGAGTGGCCAACTACAATTTTACCCTTTTTGAAGGTGGTCAATCACCTCAAGAGGGTAAGAATATGGTCGGTCATCCCAAACCTTTAGAGGTGGTCGCACCACCCATGATGGCTTGAAGGTTACCGAGCAAACCCTTACCCCCAAGGGATGGTCAGCCATCCCATGAGAGTGAATGGGGTGGTCTAAACACCACAACCACCCCCTTGAGGTGGCTAACCACCCTCCACAGTGTAAAATGGTGATTGGACCACCTCTTTACTTATTTTGCCTTCTTTTTTTTTTAACTTTTTTGTTTTCTTTTGAAGGCTTATGTGGCAAATGTCCAAACTATTCATTTTGAATGAACTACAACCTTAGTTCGCCTGACAAGTCCTCTTTCCTTCTCTCTCTCCTTCTCTGACAAGTCCTCTCTCTCTCTCTCTCTCTCTCTCTCTTGGCGTCTTTTCAAATTTTTAACCAATTACTGATTAATTGGTTTGAAGGTATTACGGGTAACACTCAACGCTAGTCAAATTAATTGACTTTACCTTGGGGACATTATAGTCGATTCTAGAGCCGATACTCTACAGATTCTTTCGAAGGAGTGAAGATATCACTGAGTTTTATTCTTATGGTTTAAGGTTGTGAGACAAACTATGAAGTTAATTACCTGTTAATTAATTTCACTAGAGCGTTACACCATCACTTTCTATAAGCTCATCCAAAACCTTGAAGTAAATTGAGGGTCTCGATCAAAGACTATGGCGGCTGGTATCCCTTGTAACATGACAACCTCTATGATGTACAGATTTGCCAGCCTTTGCATTGAATATGTGATCTTGATGGGGATAAAGTGGGTTCTCTTCGTTAGGCCATCAATCACCACCTATATGGCATCATGTCTGGTTGGTGCTGTAAGCAGACCTACCCCGAAGTCCATGGCGACTTCCTCCCACTTCCACTCTGAAACGTGAAATAGTTGAAGGGGCACTATTGGCTGCTAATGTTTCGCATTCACTTGCTGACAAGTAGATCATCGCTTTATGTACTTGGCTATCTCCCTCGTCATGTTACTAGTAGCGCTCTTGCATATCCTAATACATGGAAATACTTCTTGGGTGTACCATGTAAGAAGTCTGGTAGGCTTCTTCCGGGATATTTATCTTCAATTTCCCATGACTCAGTATGGATACCTGATCTTCATATCTCAGAAGTTTGTCTATTGTTATCCATTAGTGGAGTACCCCACCCTTACTAACCATTTTCTTGAGCTCCACATAATATAGGTCTTTCTCCAGTGCCACTTTGATTCTTTCCACTGTCAGCGGTTGGACCATTCTTTCCTCCTGACTCTGTAAGAAGAGTAAGGACAGGGGCGGTCACCATTCAACTCGTAGAAGCTTTCTTCACACATCCTTCATGGGCCTCTCTCTTACCTTGGGTGTCTCCTCGGAACTCACCCTTGGTATAATCAACCTTAGAGTTATTAAAACCCTTGTTGATTTTTAGAAAATACCTAAACTTCCTAGCCAAAAGAACAACAACATCTCAATAAGAGGAATTCTTGTTAGAGGATTCAATCACCTTCTTTCCTTTACCCTTGGAAGCTTTTAGAGCTAACCTCTTCTTTTTAGGCCGAGGAAATGTCGCCTCATAAGTATGAAGAGACCCAAACTATCCTCAAGGTGTCTACATCCTTACTCTCCTCTATGGCCATAATCTTAGACATAAACCTTTTAGGCAAGAACCTTAATATTTTTCTAACAACCTTGTAGACATCAATCTTCTCCTCGAGATTGAAACTCGAGTTAACAATATCATTTAAGCGAGCATATAACTTGTTGAATGTCTCATCGTTACCCATCCTCATATCTTCAAACCTTATAGTGAGCATTTGAAGTTTGGATGTTTTCACCCTCTTAGTACCTTCATGGGTTACCGGTAAGATATCCCATGCCTCCTTAACACTATTGACATTCACAATCCTCCTAAACTATTCAAGAGACACAACAACAAAGATCACATTAAATGCTTTGTTGTTGGCATTTCACGCCGCCTTCTCCTCTTTGGTCATATCCTTATCAAGATGTTCCCAATCAGTCTTAACACTTTTTCAAACATCCTCATCTATGGATATCAAGAAGGCTCTCATGCGAAACCTTCCAGTAAGTGTAGTTGCTTACAGCAAAATGAGGAAGAATAGACAACAACAACGACAAAGACATTAAAAATAGAGTCAAGGATCACACAAGAAAAAAAATTCCTTCAAAGTGTGTACCCACTCTATTACCAATTAAGAAAAATAATAACTTAATTTTGACACGAACGCAGTAGAATAGCCAACACACAACAGTTAACAATATATGGAAATATAAACTATTGCAGGTATAAAATATCAAGCCAACAAACATCAACACTCAATAAAAAGTTTTTGTTTAACAAAGAGGAAAACCTTGCATCAAGGAAAAACCTCTCCGGTGCAACCAAACCCAAGATTCACTCTACTAAAAGAAGAATTGAATACATGCAATAGTAAAACTTACACCATAGTAATTTTACAAAGACCATCTATAGGATGACCCGCTCCTCACGTGTCTCGCCTTCAACTCCCTTGTTGGCCGTTCTTCAGAGAATGAACTCCTTACTGATCCCCAACGGTAGACTTCAATTGTATCATTGATTGTGCAGTTGCAGCACAATGGCTTGAATCCCAGTCTAAGAATATTCACACAAACAAACACTTGGCTCAACACTCAGGAACCTTGTCTGGTATCATAACAAGATCTTGGGACTTGTCTCTCGATCCTCTATATGGAATCTTTAAAAATTGTGTCTAAGAGATGTAGAGAGTTGAGACAAAGCATGCTTTCAATAGAGAAACTGTTTTCTGCACGGCAACGTATGGATACGTAAGTGAGATGTTTGGACACAACTAGCTTTTTTTTTTTTTTTTTTAAGAAAAAAAAAAAAAAAAAAAACCTCTAACTGCCTTCCATGTCCGGACATTAGGCAAACAAAAAGTTTGTGCTCGCAAGAATGTTCGAACAGTTCAAGTAATAATAAAACTTCTTGAACTATTGGTGTTCAGACATTTATGTCAATGTCTAAACATCTCTCAAACCTAAGAGTTCATGTTCGCATCAATGTCCGAACTTCTCAACAAATAGGGCTTCTTTGGAATAGCTTGTGTCTGGCCAGTTATACCAATGTTCGGACATCTCGTCAACCCGAGAGTGGGTGTCCACTGTCATGCTAAACAGTCCAAGGAACAATAATTCCTTGGAACTTACCATGTTTGGATAACCTATGTCCTTGTCTACACATCAATTGAAGTATTTGTCTTTTTGCAACCATCTTCAATCCTTGAACAACAAACATAAGTACTCAACTACCTAAATCCCCAAAAACATATAATATTGTTTTAACATTGAATGAGTTAATTACAAAACCTAACAAACATAAATAAATAAAAAATTTATAACATAACACAAAAAGATTTTACTAATCACGGTAACATAATCCATCCTTAAAAATTAATGCATTTAATCCAACCCATATTATTAACTAACCCATATGTTTATAGTACAAAGACCCATACTACCATTGTAAAACCTTAACATCAAAATGGTGTAAAATCATCACATTAATTGTTTCAACACATTAATTTAGGCTAACCCATATATTTGCAATACAAAGACCCATACTACCGTCGTAATACCTTAACATGAAAATGGTATGAAGTCATCACATTAATTGTTTCAACATAATAATTTTGAAAGAATGAACAAATTATTACATTATAATTGACACAACCGTAAAATCTTTGTCTAAAATTTTCCCTAGTTAGGCCTATAAACGAGCCAAGCTTGGGCGAGTAGTGGCTATGCGAGCTCGGATCATTTACACTATTCTCAAGCTCGAGCTTGGCTCAAGCTCGTGATGAGCTTCAAAAGCATGGCTCGACTCGGCTCATGAAGGGAAAAACCTTATGTGAGATCGAGCTCAAACTCGTCCATTAGTCGAGTTGAGTGCCTTAGCAAGTACTCAGTTCGGCTCAGCTCGGCTCGAGTAATAAAAACGTTGGCACCCCATAAGCACCTCCTTTCATAAATCAAAGCCAAACCAAATCCACCCTCTCCAAACCTCCAAACAACAAAACCACTGCCTATAAGCAACTACATGTTATAAAAGCACTAGCAACAGCTTCTCTTAAACCATATTATTTTTCCTAGTGTAGGAAAAACTATTAAAAAAACACAAAAAAGTCCCTACAGTAGCTTCCCTAAGTGTTCTTTAAACTATAGAAACATAAAGAGAACCACTTTTGGAAGTGGTTTCCTTCATCTAGGGAACCAAAAGTGGTTCCTTCAGCATTATTTTAATATAAAAGGCTTTATCTTTTCTCTCTCTTTCTTCTAGCATTTATTTTAAACAATTTTTAATTGGCTTTATCTTTTCTCTCTTTCTCTAACATTTAATTTTAATAATATTTAAATAATATAGGGAAATGATAAGAGAAGCTGTTTTAGAGCTTATTTAAATAGGGAATCAAAATGTAATTTGGTTTTCTTCATTGAGGCAAAATCTAAGGGAAGCTGCTGCTAGTGCTCTAATGGAAGGATTCCAGAAAGAAGTTGTGGATGTTTGACATTGGGATAGAGAAGAAGATAATGGATTAGCGTTAAATGGTCACTATTGGGTAACGGGAGAGAAAACTAGAAGGACAAAGAGAGCCATCACAAAGAGAGGGGTCAGAAGCGAGAAGCGAAAGAGAGAGATCTGGATGATTCCATTAAGAGCAGTTGTATTGAAAAAAAGAGGTGACATAAAAGAACAATGAACGAATCAATGCATAGGGCTCGAGGAACAGCTAATTGTGAAGTGAGTTGGCGTCTATTAAGAATGTTCAAGAAGGGGTGCGTTTTGTGTGTTTGTAGCTGCATTTTATGTATAATGGACATATTGAGCTTTTCAACTTAAGGGCTTTTTCTAATTGGTGCAGGCTTGTGGTAGCCTTTTATGCTGACACTTTAATTAAGAAAATACCAACTAAATTCAAACTTACCATGCGGCTCTCACCTCCCAAGGTGACAAAATAAGAAAAAGTAATGACCCCACACCTAAAGCCTTCGAAATGACCAAAGCACCCACAAAATACACATGAATTTATATTTTAACAGGGATTAAATAGACATATTAACTTTATTCTACAGAGGTTAAAGAACCAACTATGCACACAAATTTTACTATTAACTCTAATATTAGTTAGGCCCATTGCTTGTTAGGTTAGAACTAAATCTAAATCAAATTTTAGAAGCCAATACGAGAAAAAATTTGTGAGTACATCTGGATACGTAACAATCGGGCCTATTTTATGTTTGCAAATGGATTGTTTAATAATCGAATCGAGTTTAACCGAGCCAAGCTTGAGCTTGAGTGAGCTCACAAGTAGCTTTGTTAATTTATAGCCATATCTCAGTACAAGCAGTTTTCAAACATGCATGTAATCCACAGCGACACATGGGCAGTCCAAATGTTGCTTCATTATTTAATGAACCCGACATTTTGGTGCTGATTGGCCGTTTGTTGGTGGTAGCATCGTTGCTTAAGAAAAATGTTGAAATTTTAGGGCAAATGTTTAAACTGACTTGATAAAAGGTGAAGACGAACAATTGCATTTTACGTGGATGTTTGTTTTTTGTTTTTTACTTTTTTCTTTTACATTAAACCAATGTTGAGACGTGGCGTTCCTTCAGCCAAAGGAATAAAATTGCCCAAACGTTCATAGCAAGGGAAAATAATAATGCTATATGTAAGACTCCTATCATCTTTTATTATCTCAAATGTGATGTAACTTGTAAAATTATTACTGGATTTGGGATGGATCATTATTGGAGTTTGATCAAATTGTATTAAAAGTCAAATCATATTTGAGAGGATAAAAAATGATTAGAGTATTGCATATAACATTATTAGAAGAAAAAATAAGGAGAAAGTTTCAAAAAATTGCGTGTGATGTACACTTGTGGAGATTTCATTTAACTTAACGAGATTCTTTAATGAGAGGTTTTTTTATTAATAAAATGGTAGTTCAAACAACGAAAGTTTGTTGTGTATGACTTGTTTTTCATAAGTTAGTATGGGCCCCAATTTTTTGTGATTTCATTTATTACCTTTGGCTTTTACTTTTGTCTCACTCGTAGATTTCCTCGTATATAAGTTACTTCATGGTGAAGTTTACTTCATGCTGAAGCTTTGGCCAACTATGCTTTATATATGGATTTTGCCACTCAGTCATTCGAGAGAGGCATAGAGGCGCAAGCAGGAGCTTCATGAGATAAAAGCAGAGAGTCTTGAGTTGCAGTAAGTTGGTGCAACAAGCTTGTAGAGAATTAAGAGAGTATTTCCTTTTTGTATTTAATATTTTTTTATATGTGAGTCAATTTGTGTGTATTGAGGCCTTTGCCTTTGAGATTGAATGATTTTTTCTGTATTACTTTTTGTATTCTATCATTTTGATAGTGAATTTCCTCCGAATCGTTTCTGCCGATGAATGTAAGCTTGTTAAGTCGAATTACTTAAATTGTGGTGTCTTGTGTGATTGTGTTATTTTCTGCTTCATTGGAGATCCATAAAATTATGTTGTCTCAACAAAGTTCACGAGGACCTTGTATATAAGTGATAGTTCTTTTTTTTGGGGGGGCCTGCCGCCGGGGGGGCGGGGGGTAATACCTTTTCCCCATGACCCTATGAACTGACATTCTGACCAGATGATCTTATGAACTACTATTTTGTTCCGGCCGTTAAGGAATCTCGTTAAATCCGACAAAATATTCTCTTTTTAAACGTTAAATTTTGTAAAAGACATAAATGCCCCCAAATAAAAAATATAGAAATTAAAATCTGGAAAATAAGAATAATATAAAATATATTTTTTTTAAAAAAAAAAACAGAAAAACTTAAACTTAAACTTAAAAAAAAAAACCATAGGAGGTGGCTCGAGCCACTCCCAACGGCCTGTATGGGAGTGGATGAACCACTCCAAGCCAAAAGGGGGTGGCCAAAGGCCTTAGGTGTGGTTTCATCCACTCCCAATGTGCTCCTTGGGGGTGGTTCGACTACTCTCAAACCGGCCATTGGGGTTGGCTGAAATTACCCGAGGCCAAACGGGGGTGGCTGAACCACCTCCAAAGACCTTGAGAGTGGTTTTAGCCACCCCCAATTGCTCATTGGGGGTGGCCGTACCACCCTCAACGACCTTAGGAGTGGTTCGGCCACCTCTATTGGGCAAAATGAGGATGGCCAACCACCCCCATTGGCCCTAAGGGGTGGCTTGAACACCCCTTCCACAAATTCTTTCTCCCTTTTTTATTTTTATTTATTTTTCAGTTTTATTTTAGTTTTAATATTTATATTTTTTCTATTTTTATTAATTATAATGCATATGACATGTGTTAATTTTTTTTTTATATTGATTTGACGTGTAAATCCGTTAGTTTCATTGATGAAGGTACCATTTTCCTATGTAATAATAAACGAAGTATCATATGCGATACAAAATGATACGTATGTGAAAAAAAAAAAAAAGTTTTTAAAACTCGGGTATTGAAAAGATATTTAACCAACATAATAATAATAAAAACATTTAAGGGTGGTCAAACCATCACTCTAATACCTTGGGTGGCCGAACCACCTCAGGTCTTTTTTTTTTTTTTAGTTTTTATTTAATTCTTAAGTTTAATTTTTAATTTTGGTTTTGAGACTTTTTATTTTAATAAAAATAAAAAAAATTAAAGTTTTAAGTGTTATTTGTTTTGTTTATGTTAATTTTGATTTTTTCCCTGTTACAAGTATTATATATATATATTTATATATTAATTTATTTAATTTTAAGAGTATTTTGTGTAAATTTGTTTATCCACTTAAGGTATTACGTTTATTCAAATTTTTTAACATAATTGACTGACAGAAAGGGTAAAAAATAACAAAATGAGTAGTTCATGGGGATCATATGGTTAGAAAATTAGTTCATGGGAGCATTGGGAAAACGTAATTATAAAAAAAAAAGAAAAAGAAAAAGAAAAAGAAAAAAACAATGAAAGAAAGAAAGAAAAAGAGCACGATGAAAAGGCATGCCAATGCTTGTTTTGAATATGACGGGCGTGGGCGCCGAAACTAAATTCCCCCATTCTAAATTCTGACCCGCCTTAATTCCTTTCCCCTTCTCTCTTCAAAATCCAATTTCGTTAGTTTGGGCAATCATCTCTGATAATGGATTTGGACCCAGATGATGTTTTCAGAGACGACGATGACGATCCCGATAATGAATTCTATCAGGTCTTTTACTTCTCCTTTTCTCTTTTTGG
Organism: Betula pendula; assembly: GCA_900184695.1. Taxonomy (NCBI): domain Eukaryota; kingdom Viridiplantae; phylum Streptophyta; class Magnoliopsida; order Fagales; family Betulaceae; genus Betula; species Betula pendula. Next base: position 65,576 of record FXXK01002031.1, read on the forward strand.
GTTCTACTTCGATACATTCGCATTTGATAGTATCTGTCATTGTTTTTGATCAGGAAAGGGAGTCGACCAAAGAGCTTGTGGTTTACCTCGTCGATGCTTCCCCCAAAATGTTCTCCTCTACTTGCCTTGCCGTGAGTTTCCTTCTACAACATACATACATACCCACTTTCTTCCTTTCTTGCTCTCTTTCTTTTTCCTTTTCAATATATGTATATCATACTTACAATTCGTTCATTTCTGTGAATGATGATTCCCATATTGTTTTCAATGACCCAATACTCTAGCTGGTATAGTCTCAAGTTGTAACTGCTGCCTTTATTCCAATGATTTCTAAGCAATTTCCAGTGTAAATTTTGTCTCCAAAGAAATGTGAAATCAAATCAACGCATAACTAAATATGCATGAAAATAGTTACATTATCATTTTATTACGATAAGGTGTTTTAGCATAATTACAGTCCATTTACATACATCTGATCTTAAAATGATACATCAGTTTATAATACATCGTTATCCATATTATACTTTCAGAAAATACAAAAACAACTGTAGGTGTCTCATTTCTGTGCTTTGTGCATACTACTCTCTTTGCTCGCCTAGTCACCTGCAATTGTAATAATAAAAGGGTGAGTTTACACAGCTCACTAAGCTGCAAACCCATAACCTATTTGAGACAAAAGAAGGATATAGACGACTTGAATGATAAATGAAGCAAGTAGAAGTCCAAGGCGAAGTAAGAATTTCATTATGTCATAATAGGATTCGAAAGCAAGATTCTAACATATTTGAAAGCTTATTTTGAAACTTTATTAGCATACTTGGGAAAATTCCAAATATCGTCACTGATGTTAGGGGAGAGGTCGAAATTCCCATCATTGATTTCCAAGTGGGTCCTAATGTACCAGTGGCCAGGGGTTCAAATCTATCCTCCCTACTACATAAGATGAGGCCAAATCCCCATTTCTATTTCAAATAAAGCCGGAAAGCTCATTGGTAATTCGAATGAGGCAAATTAATTTCCAAACTGCTTAGGTTCCACAGATCAGACAAGGAGGACTAAGACCTATCCATAGCATTCAAAATCACAATCTAAGGGTTATAACATTGACAGAAAGCTTTTCTCTTTACCCACAAAAGCAAGATATGAGTGAACATGGTCAAATGTGAATGCAAAGCCAAATGAGACTAACTTATCAAATCTAATCAATAGATTAGAACTCAAATCTGAAATATTATACTTAAATAACAAAAAAATGAATGCTAAGGAGTACAAAGGATTAAGAACAATCAAAGCTGCATGCAAATGATTAGGAGTGAGTCAATAGAGTTCAATAAAATCAGGCTTAGAACAACTTAATGTCTCAAAAGCAGTAGAACCAGATTCTCAAGTGTAAATTAGCATAAAAGGTGAACTGCTTAAAAAATACATAAAAAGAATTCCTAAAACTCACTTAGGGCAAAAATATGGAGATGATAATTCATTTTAGCACTGGGCTTACAAAGAAGAGCTGAATCATTACGTTACTCTTCGAATTGGTATCATAAGTTCAGAATAACAAGTATAGAATTTTAGAATCTTAAGCAAGGAATCAAACACAAAAAAGAGCTGAGCTGAAACAATGATTTAAGTAAAGGGTACAGCCATGAGAAGCAACCTATTCCAATGACTCACCAATTAGATGCATCATAAGATATAGAAGCAAAGGCTGTTTTGGTAAATACCACATGGAACTCTAAAGACCTAGAACATAGCATGATATATCTCTGACATATGGGAGAGCTTGGCCCAATATGGACAGAACCATGGAGATGCTACTTACCTCAACCAGAAACCTGAAACTTAAAACTAGATTAGCTAGCTAGAGTCCTAGCTCTGATAAATCTCCCCCTCACCCAACCTATGCAGCTCTAAGGGAAATGTTTCTGATGTCCTCAAGCATGTTGGGCATACAGAAGTGGTAGGGTGAGGCAGTAGTTACTTTTGGTAATCACAAATTGGCCCCCAACAGTTGCAAAATATGTACTCAGGTCCTCAGTTTGTAGAAATTCTGTTCTGTTTACTTATTTCCATGTAATATCATAATGTCCTCATTTATTTTTATCCCCATTTACTGAAGACATTACATGTAAATAAGGAAGTACCCCCCCAGTTGATTTAATAAAATTATCCTAAAATCCAAATTCCAAAGAATAAAAAGTTGGATTTCACTTTGAAGAACAAAATCAGAAATTTAGAAAGCATAACAAAGTTTGAGCTTTTAATTCCAGGTTTATATGCACAATTTAAAGAGCTTAAAATTTCAGTTTCACGCATCTTCAATGTCAAAATATCTCAGACTACACAAATTTTAAAGCTAACTAGGTGTTTGCCAAATGGCATAGGAAAAAAAAAATTTAGGTTCTAACTGTTAAAGACGTTGGGGTATTACATCCTCATAACAAAGTAGGAGCTTTCTTTGCGGAAAATATTTTGTTAAAGTAATACATGGTACTATTCATAATGTGACTATTTAACATATCCGTGCATATGACTAGTAATTTTTCTTCTCACTGGTAAGTTATGCTCGCGCCTAATGGATCTTGAACTCACAAACTCACCTTCCATCTCATTCTTATAATGTGCCACTTGAGCTAGAACTCATTAGCATGACACTAGTAATGTTATGCAACACATAATGAAAAATAATGGGTCATGCTAGGAGTACTGCATGGTTTATTGCAACTTTGTTACATACTGATCTGGCCATATGTAGTGGTGCAAGTGTACGGCGTGACATCCACTGGTCACACGCTTTGTTCACCAATGCATGGCATGACAATGCAACAATCACATTATTTTGTGATCAACTTGCATTAAAACTTGTACTAGATATAGCAACTTTTAAAATTTTAGAATAAATACTTATCAACTTGTTGAGATTGTTGATTCTATTTGAACGTCACCGAATAAATTGGTTAAGATGCTCTATTGAGCAAAAGAATATATAAAAAATCTATGGGCTGTTCTTTCCAGTTCAGTTGGTCAAAGTTACGTATGTCGGTTGTATCAGTTTGATGTTGCTCCACATTCAGCTATTCAGACTTCAGAACATGCTGATGCCCTGTACCCTTACAAACATAATTTGGTCATCATTTTTACATTTGGCAATGTTTGCAGGGAGATCAAAAGGATGAAACTCATTTCCAAATTGCTGTGAGTTGCATCTCACAGTCATTGAAGACTCAGATCATTAATAGATCGTATGATGAAGTTGCTATTTGCTTCTTTAACACTGTAAGATGTTGTCTCTGCTTAACTAAAACATATGTATCCTTAGATTATTTTAAACTATGAATTGCTTGACCTTGGATTATTTCGAGTTTTGCTTTCTGGTTGCTTTACATTTTTTTAGGCAATTCCTTCTTTTTGCTTTTCAATTGATCTGTTCTTTCATCCTTGAACATGATAATGTTGAATGTTGGTTGCTTTTGGAATCTTTAAGTTTTTAATATAAAGCACAAGCATAGAGGTAAGTTGTTCATTGTTAGTTGAGAGAAGAATCTCTCTTGGAAAATTTAAAGGACTTAACTTGAGTGTTGGCACTATCACTGGATGAAAGAAAAAAAAGAAGGAAAAGAAAAAGAAAAAAACAAAGATGTGGCATGGTCCAAAAATATGACAGCAGAATGCAGATTCAATTGAAATGAAAAACATAAAGGAGAAGAAATGGTCTATATTAATAGTAGACTCGGTTTGTTTCGACGTAAAATCTTTGGTGGGAATGTGGCTTTCGAATTATGTTGTTGCAAGTCATTTTTTGCTTTAGGCAAAGGATTGTATCCCCTTTTTGAGGCCCATTCACCCTTGTTCCAACAATTCTATTGAAGAAGGAAACATCCCAAACGGTTGATTTGAATTTTTTTTTTTGGTGTGGTTCTGTTTTTTCTCCCCTTTGTTTCACGTTTGTTGTGCCACTTGTGCTTGTCGCGCTAACATACCCTTTTTGGTGTGGGTTGTTGCCATAGCAAAACTATGTTCGAAACTCTTCGGGAAGTTTGAAGGTTTTTTTTTTTTTTTTTTTTTCATGTGGGTCTGTGCTGGCAGTGCACTTGGCTCACTAGCGTCATTGTGCTGATTGACTCTCTTTCTTCTCGATTGGTGTAGTTGTGTGATAGAAGATTGTATGAAGGGTGAGAAGGCTAAGCAGCAAGATCTGAGTTTTTTGAAGAAATCCTAGAGTTCTGATGCTTAGGTGAGTCTTTCAACGGCTTTGTGCAATGATGATGGAGGAGAAGACCAAATTGACAAGTCGTTTTGAACAAAGGCTCAAATTGCAGGTCGTGTAGTCATGGATAAAACGAGACACCGTACAACACGGACCCAAACAACAGGTCGTTCCAATAGAGACAAATGACATTGATTAGTTTATTTCGTTGACCTAGTTTTTGTGTAGTGGTACTTTTTTTGGTTGGATGTCTAATTTTTAAAAATGTCATAAATAAATTAGACCCAAGAAATTCACAAAAAGGGGTAAGAGTCAAGTGACCTCCCATGGTGAAAATCCAACACCAAATCACAATCGTGAAATTGGAAGGACTTAGATATGTTGCTTGGTTGCAGTATGCTCTTTTATATATTAAGAGTGGGGGGAAAAGGGGATACTTGAATGGTAGAATTCAAGAACTACAATTGGATGATCTTGCATATGATTAATGGGAAGCAGAAAATTCTACTATTATTTTGTGGCTGTTACATTCTATGCAAGTAGATATTGGTCAAGGCTATTTATTTCTCCGCACTGCAAAGGAAATCTGGAATGCAATCGCTTAGACCTGTTCAAATATGGGGAATGCTGCTCAGATTTATGAACTGAAGCGTCAGATTCATGGGACAACCTAGGCTGGATGGTTTGTTGCTACCTATTTTCATAAGCTTTGAGGTTTAGGTCAAGAGCTGGACCATTATCAGAACTTTCAGGCAAAGTGCGCAGCAGATTCAGTAGAAATTCAAAGGATGATAGAAGATGGGTGTATCTATGAGTTCCTTGCTGGCCTGAATTTCTAGGATGGTTCGGTCCAAGTTCAGATTTTGGGAAAGTAGCCCCTTCCTTCCCTTTGAGAGTTGTTTGCATATGTTTAGAATGAGGAGAGTCGGCGCACTACTATGTTACATTCTACTGCACATGAACACTTTGCTCTAACCTGCCGGTGAAGCCGGAGTATTACCCGATCTGTATGAAGGGGGCGCTTTACACAGGTCCGAAGTTTACCTGATAAGGATGGGTTCACGAAGTGGCCCTGCCTTGGAGGGGTTCCTCGTCATAAAAAAAAAATAAAAAATTATCTCCCAACGCGCAAAGGGGATTTCAAGAGTCATGATGGTCGTAAGATGTTAGATTATACCTCAGATGAAAAAGTGACTTTTTTTTTGTGATCATTGTGACAGGTCACGACATAATTGGGAGACATGTTGGAAACTTCATGGTCATCCTATAAGAGGTAGAGGGGGTTGCTTAGGAGGTGCACCAAGACCTTGTGCAAATCACTCTTCTACAGCGGAGGTGACCGCTTCAACACCTACTTTGAGCTTTGCTTTTGATTGGGGCACTTAGCAAAGAAAAAGTAGAGACTCTTCATTGGCTTATGTCTTGAGTGGACTCGCCCACCACTGCATCCTCCGCTTTTGCATCATCCTACAAACGGATCCTTAATATGAAACAAGGTTGTTAAAATAATACTTACTGTGATACACTTAAAAATGGACTTCAGTTGACATAAACAAGCAAGCCTCAAGTAGTATATGAATATTACTAATTTGCAAGCTGCAAAGGTTGTAGTTTTTTTTTCCTACCTATTGGGGCTACATGCCTTGTCATTTTCTACTTGTCCAAGTGCACCCCTCATTACCTAGGAAGGTAAATGAGATTGAGGGAGAGTTATTGGTCTTCCAAGGGGCCTAGTTGTTTAGACACCCACCTAGTAAGACAATTGACCACCATACCAATGTTTAATGATATGGGAATTAAATACTCATTTGTCTCTCAATTGACATGTATGATATGATACCAAATAGGATTTCCACACTGAAAAAAATTTAGAATCGGACTATGTGGTCTCCTCCTTTCTCATATAATAACGTCTTCTGGCCTACACTTCCCTATAAAAATTAGGTAGAGTTGTTTAAGCTACTCTTTTAGAAAATTGTTCAACACATATCTTTCTATATCCTTATCTTCTTCCTGCTCCCAACAAGTCTATTAAAATATAAATTAAATGATTAAATTCAGCTCTTCCTATCGGCTTAAGCTTTTAGGATAAATGATTTAACATGATATCGAAGAACAAAGTTCTGAGTTCGAACATTGTCTCCGTCAATTCACCTTTCATTTCAATTAAATATCTCACGTGTTAGACCTTCCTTATTAAGAAGAAATTTGAACCCACATGTGAGGGGGAGTGTTAGAATATATATTAAATGATTAAATTCATCTATTCTAATTAGCTTAAGCATTTGGGTTAAGTAGTGATTTAACAAAGTATTAGAGCTAACCACCATGTTGGCTATGGTATTGGACGCAACTTGTCTAGTATGGGATCAAAGGGGTTGCGACTTTGTAGTCGAGTCACGGAGGGGGCGACCTATAGGTTGTGGACCCGCCAAAAGAGAAAGGGCTACCATCAGGTTAGTATCGATAGAGTTGGTTGTTATAGATGTCGGTTGTAGAGTGTGGTAGTATGTTTCGATTCTAAATGTCCTACATCATTTGGCTTAAGTACATGCTAAACCATGTCTATTTAAGCTTTGGGACACCCTCTCCTTGCAAGTCGATTTTCAAGGGTGAGTTCTACCCAGAGTTTGTATCACCACTTATCTAAAAGCTTAAGCTGAAAAGAAGAAATTAATTTAATCATTTAATTTTTATTCTAACAAAGTCCTCCCATAATCATTCTTTCACATTAGTATATTGTACAAATTGGGGCTCCTAGGATGATCCTAGCCTATTTAGGACTGTCACGTTCAAAGTTGTGATTTTGGATGCAAATTCAAGATTTGGTTCGACTCTTTGACAATGGTTTTGGTATATTTGAACTTTGAACTCGGGCCTTCCTTCTCAAGTAGGGAGCAGGCCACCACCAGATCATATATCCTTTCTTATGCTTATAAATGAATTATGAAGATTTCTTTTCCCATTTTGATGTGGGTCTTGGGTCTAAAGTTAGCTTTTGGCATGATCTGTGGTGTGGGGACAGGCTTTTGAAGATTTCTTATCCCATTCTTTTTAGTATTGCTCAACAACCAGATGCGTGGGTGGCGGATCACATGCAGTATCAAGATGGAAGACTGCAGTGGGATGTTATTTTTACGAGGCCAGTTCTAGATTGAGAGATGGAGATGGTCTTATCTTTTTTTGAGCATTTGTATTCTCTCACATTCAGGCAGGGAGGAGATGATAGGATGGTTTGGAGCCTTTCCAAAAGAGTTATTTTTGAGGTTAAGTCTTTTTATACAAGGCTTATTACCTGGGAACGTCTGCTTTTTCTATGGAAGAGTATTTGGCGAGTTAAAGCTCCTGCAAGGGTGGCATTTTTTGTGTGAACAGCAGCATTTGGAAAAATTTTGACTATGGATAATTTGCGTAAGTAAAATGTTATTGTGGTGGAGTGGTGCTGTTTGTGTAAGAAGAATGGGGAATCTATTGATCATCTATTGTTGCATTGTGAAGTTGCGCGTGACCTTTGGGTCTCTATCTATAATTTGTTTGGAGTTGTTTGGGTTATGCCAAGACAGGTGATTGACGTATTAAATAGTTAGGGAGAGGGGGGGGGGGGGGTCAAGTTGGGCATAGTCCATTGAGGGTAGCTTGGCAATTGGCTCCTTTATGCCTTTGGTGGTGTTTGTGGCGAGAGAGGAATGCTCGGAATTTTAAAGATGTCGAATTATCGGGGGCGAAGCTACGAAAGTTTGTGCTTTTTACATTATACACTTGGATGGCTGCACATCACAATCTCTGTTTTGCTAGTTTTGTAGATTTTTTTACTTTCTGTCATTCTTTCTCTTTAAATTAGGGGTTTCTCTTTGTATATTATCTGTGTATTAGGGTTGCGCCCCTCTGCGCTTTATTTATACGATATGATACTATTACTTATAAAAAAAAAAAAATAAAAATTATGAACATATTTATAAACTTAAGACCAACTATATTACAAAAGTTATGAAAGTAGTACAAAGATAAAACGTTAATATATGATTCTGTGACTTTTTTGTTTTAGTAACTTCTCACTCTTGCTCTCTTGCTCTTGATTATGACTTTGTATCATAGGGTCTGTCATTCTATCTTTTTGTATAATAATCTCTATCATGACTAACAAGTGAATAATACCATTGCCACAGGGAGACATCTTCTGATGATCTCTATTCCTAGTGGTACTCCTTTACTGGTATTCTTTGAGATCTTTGCTCTGTAAGAGGGCTGGGTTTTGGTTTTCTGTTGAAGTGTTTGGGTTTGCAGTGGATGAGGATCCATAAAGCCGACACTATTTAAGTGGGGTTTAGCTTAGTTGAGTTTGAGTTTGGGTTTGTACTAGACATGTTTGGTGTCAAGACTATTTTAGTTATGGCTTTGTTCATCGACATATTCGGACCTTATTTTCTGAATCATTTGCAGTGAGACAAGAAAATTTGCTGGACTTAAAATGGCGTTTTTTTGTAAACATTGTTGCTGAGTGAGAGTACCTATGCTTCTAAACAAGTCCTGAACACACACACACACACACACACACACACACACATTTTAGTACTTGGATACAAAATATTAATATAAGTTATAAGCACTCCAAACTGTATGAATTTTTCAATCTTTTTATGCTTGTAATCTTAGATCATGACTTTGTGTTGTACAGTCTGGCATTCTATCCTTTTAGTATCATAATTTTAATCATCTCTCGTGAGTGAATAATGAAACTGCCACATGAAGATATCTGTATGTTTATTCTTAGTTATCCTTTTTCCATGGTTATTCTGTTAAATGTATTCTAGAGATATTTTCTGTATAAGCTTTTCAGAAGGCCTGCTTATCTTTGCTTTGGGGCTTGTTTGGTATCAAGACTTTTTTTTTTTCTTCTTTTTCTCTTTTTCAATAATATGATTTGTTCAATGTTGCATTTGCAGAGGGAAAAGAAAAATTTGCAGGACTTAAATGGAGTTTTTGTATTTAATGTTGCTGAACGTGAATATCTAGACAGGCCAACTGCAAGGCTTATAAAAGAATTTGATCGTATAGAGGGTAAGTCTTAGGCTGAATAATTTGTGTTTCATGGTGATGATGGTGAATGTCTGGTTGTAATCATGGATTCTCTTCTTTGGACCTAATATATATGGATTTTTTAAGTTTTTAATTTTAATCAGATTTGAGCTGTCCATATTTTGAAACTGAAAACAAATTTCAAATTGTTTTATTCTTGGGATATATTGGCACCCATTGATGATTACGTTTAAAAGCTTTTGGTTGAGTTTTGATGCTTACAAATAAAAAAAAGAGCCTATTTATATACTGCTACCTTTAAACATTTTGGTTAAATTTATCTACTATTTGGATGCAGTTTTTTTGAATTTATATGCTATTTGGGTATAATGGGCCTATTTATGTACTATTTGGGTATAATGAATTCATCTTATTGGGTGCTTGTGTAACTTACGAAAACGAAAGAGCCTATTTCTTTGCCTGCTTCTTCCCTTTGCAGTTCTTTTTCTCATACAAATGCAATATTCTTTTGAGCTACTATCATGGAAAGTAAATCAATTATTAATTTTTTATAATTGATATACTTTCTTTTGAGGACCAAGAAAGGACATTAGAGGAGCTCAAGTTTTTCTTTTTTCTTAGACAGCTGCGTATTTAGCTCCCTTAATGATTAGCTATAATGATTTCCTTGTACTTTTTTCTTCTCTTACTTAGGCGGTCATTTTGTATACTTCTTGTGTACTAGGGCTGCGCTTTTGCGCTTACTTATAAAAAAAAAATATCAATTATTAATTTTTTGGGTTTTTAGCTTTATAGAAAATTTATAAGGTAATGCAGGAAATCAATCAGAAGTTATAGGTTTTTTCTTTTTTGTTTGTTTCCTAATGATGTAGATGTTGAATCAACTCCATTTCAGAAAATTAAAACTAGAGGAGTGAAATTTTATTCCGACTTTTATTGTCTTAGAGACGTCTAGTTTTTGTCTAGATGACTCTTAGATATTTTGATGAAACTCCAGAAACAGAGAGTTAGTTCAATTGAAGCTGGGAAGATGCTTGCTTTTTCTGTGAATAACTTTGAGATGGTCCAAGACCCACCGAGTGCTGGTGTAATTTACCAATAAAAGGAAAAAGAAAAAAAGAAAAAAAGAAGAAAACTAATGGAGATTAGAATGAAATTTCATGAAGAAAGATTCTCATGGTGTTAAAGCTTTTTTACTCACTTTTTGTTGTCAGCATGTTTTGCATATTGCCTTACTTTTCAAAGGTCTTAAATTACCAAAATTTTGTAAGCATAGTTGTTCAATATAATATTATAAGCCATTCATGGATGTATAGTATTGCTTGCATTGCAATGAGAGAAGTTCTATTTGGCTACACGCATCTTTTATGGAGTGGCAGGCCTTCCCCAATTCTTGGAATCTTTTTCTTGCAGAAAGGTTTATGGAAGAAATTGGGAGTCATTATGGTATTGTCTCTGGCACTCGAGAAAATTCTCTTTACAATGCTCTTTGGGTAGCACAAGCACTGCTACGTAAAGGGTAATTCTACTTTGTGACCATTGTTCATTTTTCTGTTGAATTTAATCAGTTGCCAACTGAAAATTTTATTTAGTATCCTATGACCCTCTCTATGTAGTTTTTTCTTCTATAACAATTAGCAGATAACCTATCTCAGATCTGCAAAGACAACTGATAAACGGATACTTCTTTTCACAAACGAAGATGATCCTTTTGGGAATATCAAGGGAGCAACAAAAATAGATATGACAAGAACCACATTGCAGCGAGCTAAGGTACTGATTTGCACATGCTTCCTATTTTAATGGTTTTCTTGAAGAAATTGTCCTTTTGAAAGTCATTGGTGCTCTATCTTCTCTCTCTCTGCAGGATGCACAAGATCTAGGCATCTCAATTGAACTTCTACCCTTGAGTCGGCCTGATGAGAAGTTCAATGTTTCTCTTTTCTTTGCTGTATGGCCATAGCTCACCTTGATTTCTAGAGTAACTTCTATTTCTGATTAGATTAGTTACATTACTTACTAGTTCAACCTCATATGTTTCAGGATTTGATTGGATTGGAAGGTGATGACCTTGCTCTGTTGTTGCACTCAGCAGGAGAGAAGTATGCCTTCCTATCTTGTTTATCTTTATCGATTACTTATGTGCAGTTGTCATGACTGCCACATATCATATTAGAAACGGTAGAACCGATTGTTACATTACACATCTGATTTTGCTTAAATATCTTAAGGTTTCGAGCTCTGAAATCTGTTTTGGCTTCTTTTAATTTGTAAGAGTAATTGTTATGGGAAGTTGATGATGTTTCAAGAGCTGTAGAACATCAGTGTTTCGAGCAGAAGATGGATTGACTCAGGGAAAATGATAGATGACTTCACCCATGGGTCACCATGAACTATAGGCTATGTTTGTCGAACGTTTTGAAAACTTTTTTTTGTTTTTTGATTTGAAAAAGATTTTGATATGACAGAAAGTTGACAAGTGTTTTTGATGGGGTCCACATTTGAAAAGTATTTTTAGTGGGGTTCACAGAAGAAAATTATTTGGTAAACTTTTTTTTTGGATAAGTTTATAGAAAGCGTAAAGCTTCCCTAAGTACACATGCAATATACAACAGGAGTGAGCATAAGAAAAACCCAAACAGCCCACCAAAAACCCACAAAACAGCAAGCCCTCGAACCCTTAAACCCGAACCCACAAAACACTCAAAAGCCCTCAACCCGACACACTCATGCCAAAAAACGTGAGCCTTGCCTTTCCCATGACTAGAGGACGTGCATTTAGTATCATAGTTTATGGAGCATTCTAAGTTTAAAAGCTCTCTTCTACCTCTGGAACTAGAGCATGCACCCTTGACCTCTAGAGAATTAAGCTCCTCAATGGCTGTCAAGAGAGCCATTGTCTGATCCTCCTTCCCCGCACACAACCCCCACCACAGAACACTGATTCTCAACACAAAATAGAGCCAGTCCAAAGGCGTAGCAGGGGAAGAAAAGCCCCGAGGAGGGGAAAGAACCCCATCATCCCCAACATCCTTTACAACCAGTGCCGACGACGAACCCATCATTGATGGGCCTCCTTTAACCATCACTTCTGGCGAGGGCTGAGCCACAACAGAAGAGCTCGGGTTGAGAAATCCCCTCTGGAGAATACCCCTTGCTATTGAGGTTTTTTGGACAACTACATAGTTGGTCTTGGCTATGAACTCACCAGGCGGCGGAGATAACGGGCTCGGACCAAAACCAAAGGGACAACATGGATCACTGATCACCTACACTGCCTCGGCGATCAGGCTGTCGTCCATCTTTGCAAACTATTGTCCTTCAACTTATAGTTGTAAAACTTCAAAGGCTTATGCTGGAACCCTTCAACAGCAACCTCCGGCCAAATCTGTGCAACCTTAGGTGAATCTTGCTGAATAGACGGCGGACACATGGCATCATTGAACCACATCGGAGAGAGCCCAATATGTTGGAAATGACCATCGGCGAACTTTGACAGCTTCAGAGCAGCCCCTTCATACCGAAAAACACCAAACTTGTTTGGTAAACTTTTTGAAAAGTGTTTTGTGTTTTCAAAAAAACATACATTGAAGATGTTTATTTTGAAAAAAAAAAACTTGTTTTTATAGGTGTAGAACATGACTTATTATTTATTAAATAAATAAAAAAACTTAGAAAATATAGAAGTAGTTGTGTGGACACCCTTAGCAGAAAAGGGGTGGCTGCGAGACCACCTCTGACCTGAAGGGTGGCCACCTCTAACTTGAAGGATGGCCATGCAACCACCTCTGTTCTGTTGTGGCCACCCTTCTCCGTTGGGGGTGGCTGTTGGGCCGCCTCTTTATTTTTTTATTTATTAATATTTTTAAAGTAATAAGTTAGCCTTTACCCTTACAAAAATAAGCATATGTTTTGAGAGATATAACAACCAATTCTGACCCCAAATGCTGCGAAAGGAATACCAATATGCAGTTAATCACTAGATTAATTAAACACATGCGTATAAAAATTATCAAGCCAACAATCATCAACAATCATACAACACAATATTTTTGTTGACTAAGAGGAAAACCTTGCACTATGGAAAAACCTCTCTAGGGCAGCCAAACCCAGGATTTCACTCTACTTAAAGAAGAACTAACTACAAGCAATAGTAAAACTTACAACCCCTTTGTAACTTTTCCAAGACTATCTGTAGGAAGATCCGCTCCTCACGTGTCTCAGTTTCAACTCCCTTGTTGCCGTTCTTCAGAGAATAAACTCCTTATCGATCCCCACTGGTAGACTTCAGTTGTTGTGTAGATTGTGCAGTCACAACACATTGGACTGAATCCGGTCCAAGAGTTTTCACATGAGCAAACACTTGGCACAACACTCAAGAACCTTGTGTAGTATCAGACCAAGGTCTTGGGACTTCTCTCAATACTTTCTATCGAGGCTCTGAAAATCGTATGTCTGAGAGATATAGATAGTTGAGAAAAAACAGGCTTTAAATAGTAAACAGTGTTTTCTGCGCGGTGGCGTTTGGATAGGCAAGTGGGATGTCCAGACACGGCTAGGCTTTTTCAAACCTAACAGCCTTCCATGTTCGGACATATGTCCTTGGTGTCTAGACATCAGGCAAACAAAATGTTCGCATTTGCAGGAATGTCCGAATAGTTTAGGGGTTAGTAAAACTTCTTGAACTGTTGATGTTTGGACATCTATGTCTATGTCCGGACATCTCTCAAACCTGAGAGCTTATGTCTGCAGCAATGTCTGAACTTCTCAGCAAACAGGATATTTTTGGAACAGGCTGTGTTCGTACATCACTTCAACCCGAGAGTGGGTGTTTGCTATTATGTCTGGATAGCCTAGGGGACAGTGATTCCCAGGAACTGACCATGTCCGGACAGCCTATGTCCCTGTCTATACGTCAGCTGTTGTACTTGTCTTTTTGCAACAATCGTCAAATCTTGAACCGCAGACCTAAGTAAACAACTACCCAAATTTCCCAAAATATAAAATAAAGTTTTGGACACCGAATGAGCCAATTACAAAACCTAACAAGTTTCTCAAAATATTCCTTTAATGTGTGATTTTTTGTTTTTTTCCTAACTGGACCATACCCAGCTTGACCCCTCCAACTATTCAATACGTCGATCACTTGTCTTGGCATAACCCAAACAACTCCAAACAAATTATAGATAGAACTCCAAAGGTCACGCGCAACTTTACAATGCAGCAATAAATGATTAATGGATTCTCCACTCTTCTTGCACAAACAACATCACTCCACCACCACCACATTTCGCTTATGTAAATTGTCCATCGTCAAAATTTTTCCATGTGTTGCTGTCCACACAAAAAAGGCCACCCACACAGAAGCTTTAACTTGCCAAATACTTTTTCATGGAAAAGGCAGACGTTCGTCATTCTTTTTCTTTAAATTAAGGGTTTCTCTTTGTATACTTTCTGTATATTAGGGTTGCACCCTTTTGTACTTTATTTATACGATACGATACTATTACTTATCAAAAAAATAAAAAAAATTGATTCTTTTTTGTTTTGTTTTGTTTTTGTTTTTAATAAGTAATGCAATTTCATTAGAAAAGCACAGAGCGGTGCAACCTTATTACACATGAAGTATACAAGGAAAACCCTGTTATAAAGGAGAAAAAGAAGAACAAAAATAAACAACTCAGAAAAACTATAATAAGGCAGACTAGTATGTCTTGCTGTCCATGTGTAAAGTGACCTGAACATAATATTTCTCAGTTCTACCACCGAATTCTCTTTCTTCAAAGCTTCTTGTATTTTGCTCTCTCCAAATACACCACATTAAACATAAAGGGGCCAACCTCGAAACTTCCAAAACGTTATGACTTTCCACTTGACTGTTCTAACTCACCAACAATTCTCTCACCCTTCTAGGCATAACCCAATCAGCATCAAACAAATGAAAAAATGAACTTCATAAATCTTTAGCCACTACATAGTGAAGAAGAAGGTAATTAGTGGACTCCCCACTCTTCTTGCACATTCAACACCAATCCATCACTTTGACATTCCTCTTCCTTAGTTTATCCAAAATCAAAATTTTTCCCTAATGTTGCTGTGCACACAAATAGCGCTGCTCTCGAAGGAGCCTTAACTCTCCAAATATTCTTCCAAGGAAAAGGGGAACTAGCAAGAATGGAAAACACATGATAGTAGGACCTCACTTCGAACTTTCTTCGTTTGGAAGTCCAACATATTCTATCCTCACCTCCTTCCCTTACTCTGAGAGAATATATTAGCTCAAAAAAAGAAGAAACCAAATCCACCTCCCAATCATGCATTGTAAAAAATATATTCCATGAAGATTTCCATTTTAGAGTTGTATATGATCCACCACCCACGCGTCCTTACAATATGCAATACTAAACAAGTTCGGATAATTAAGCTTCAAAGGTTGTTCCCCACACCACAAATCATGCCAAAACTTGACCTTGGCCCATCTCCTACCTTGTATCTTACGAATCTAAAGAAACATCCCAGGGGCTCTTTATATATTTCCACACTCCCACGCCGACGGTCCTGCTACCTCCTTAGAACACCAACCTACCTTTAAACTATCGTACTTAGTTTCCACCACCGATCTCCACAAAGCCTCTCTCTTCGTAGCATAATGCCATAACCATTTTCCTAGTAGAGCTTGGTTAAACTGAATTAGGCTTTTTACCCCCAAACCACCTGATTTTATTGGGGTACAAATCCTCGACCTATTCACTAAATGAAACTTAAATTCATCACCAATTCCACTCCATAAGAAATCTCTTTGAAGTTTTTCAAGCCTATTAGCCATGTCTATAGGAATAGGGAAGAGAGACAAATAATAAGTAGGCAAATTGGAGAGTGATTTTTACCAAAGTCAACCTATCTCCCTTAGACAGATAAAGCCTCTTCCAACCAGGCAACCACCGTTCCATTTTTTTAATAATCCCATTTTGGTTTTTGAAAATTATTTTGTGTTTTGTTTTTTGAAAAAAGTTGTTGTGTAACCCACACCCCACAATCACCATTGTGGCGTGTGTGGGTTACACGTGCCGCCGCTCCATTTGGACTCCTGTAGCAGATCTTCTCCATCACATCTCCTCTAACTCTCCTTTGTAAAGCCCTTTTGGTCCACCAGAAATTTTAGATTTGGATCTGAACCTAAAAGATATTCGATCTTGGTGGCTCTCTGCCTCCACCGCCCCAGATGGTGTCTCTTCCGCCATTGTACATCTACCTCTTAGTCTCTCTAGCTCCCTCATAAGCTGGGCAGAAGCTAAGTTAAAAAAGGTTTCTTTTGTTGATAATCACATCGTCCACCATGGGCCGTTACAACCAGCTTCGCTGGCAGCTTTTCCGATTGTCTTTTCCGCCTTTGAGAAGAGCTGTGGCTGGATTACTATCAAGATTCGATTTTCTTTTTGGTCTTTTGTATTTTGGCACCGTTCCATTTTTTTATATCCCATTTTGGTTTTTGAAAATTATTTTGTGTTTTGTTTTTTGAAAAAAGTGTTGTGTAACCCCACCCCACATCACCATTGTGGCGTGCGTGGGTTACACGTGCCGCCGCTCCATTGGACTCCTGAGCAGATCTTCTCCATCACATCTCCTCTAACTCTCCTTTGTAAAGCCCTTTTGGTCCACCAGAAATTTTAGATTTGGATCTGAACCTAAAAGATTTCGATCTTGGTGGCTCTCTGCCTCCACCGCCCAGATGGGTCTCTTCGCGCATTGTACATCTACCTCTTAGTCTCTCTAGCTCCCTCATAAGCTGGGCAGAAGCTAAGTTAAAAAAGGTTTCTTTTGTTGATAATCACATCGTCCACCATGGGCCGTTACAACCAGCTTCGCTAGCAGCTTTTCGATTGTCTTTTCGCCTTTGAGAGAGCTGTGCTGGATTACTATCAAGATTCGATTTTCTTTTGGTCTTTTGTATTTTGGATTTTGTAAACCCTGGCTTGATTCTGTCAGCAATCGTCCTTTGAAGGTGATACCGCTCAAATTATTTTTCTTTGATGGTATATGCATGCATAAATCTAGTTACATTGCACTTTTAGTTAGGCCCAACTAAATGGCCACCGCCTGAAAGGGACCCTCCCCAAAAGATACAACTCGTGCCTATGGGCCACTATAACTATCCAACAAGACACTTATCGAAGTATTATTGTGTAAGATTCATGAATTCAGTGATTCTAGGAAGTTCATGATTAAGGCTAACCAGCGTGGATTTTGTGGTTATTACAACAATGAAAATCGGTGTTGGTGAGGAATGATTTATCAACTCATCTCTAGAATGTTGGTAATTCTCAAATGGGCAGAGAGAACACTGTTAATCATTTCTTACTTTATTGTTATTCGAATTGGGTCAATTATATTTTTGTCTTTCAACTTGGTACTTCATGTCGGTTTTTTCCTGTCTTTTGGCGAGATTTTTCAGTTCATGAGTTTGATAACGTGCATAGTTAGAAGGGTTGTAGTTCTTCATATTGACTCTATTGGCTTGACGTGGCTTGGTGGGTTAAGTCTTCTTGCTGTCAAGTTGGCTGCTAGGGGACAGTGGTCTTTTCTGTGTTGCGATAACTGATTTCTTCAACTTCCTGATCCCATCAACTTTTTCATCCTGATTCCTAGCTTTTCTGCCTATCTCTCTTTGTTTGTGGCATATATTAATCCAGTGCATCATTTCTGAGAATCCTTTCCATTTCATGGTCTACCTTGTGTGATATCTCTATAAGGAAAATGCCATAAGAGTAGATTAGAAAGTGGGATTAATGGTTTTGAGGATATGGAGGACTTATCACTGAATTATTATTGACTTTTGACATCTAACAGGCTATTTCTTCTACACAACTAGTGAGTTTCTTATGAATCGTATGACTAATAAAAGGAGTTGGTATGTTGCCTCTCAATCATGAGATAAGGAGGAGTATTATGCAATTTTATGCTGCCGTAATCTGCAATTTACCTTTTCAGCTTATGGAGGTCAAGATATTCAATTGATTTCCAATGAAGCTTTACAGACTGAATAGATTTTTCAAAGAAGGAAAAATATCAATTTTTTTTCCTTCCTCATTGCTGTTGTTTTAATAACTTGAAACTCTATGGCATGGTTTCTCGGAGAACAGAATGTTTGGGGCTGAAGCAGTGTGAATTGTAGATCATTAACTGCTTTGATTGCCCGTTGCTGTTGACATGTGGTGGTTACAATTTCTGCTATTTGGCATTGAATAGGTTAAGTGCTTTGTTGTTTGAGAAGGAAGCCTGCACAGTATAGAAGTAGTAATGTTTAAAATGTGGTGCCACTGAGTCTTACATGGTCGATATGGCATGAAAAATAGATGGGATTTTTGAAGGGGTTGAGCTTTCACCAGAGAGGATCAAACTTTTGTTTCTTTCAATTGCTCTTTTAGTGGTTTCCTGTTGATGGAAGCATTATTATAATCAATAATAATCAGAAAAATGATAATATAATTTTGAAAATAATAGTTAAAAAAACCATATATTGTAAGTTAAACAAATCATAGATAAAATATAAGAGAAACTACATGTAGCTCCCCTAAACTTTGACCTCATTTGCAATGTCCCCCCTCCCCCCTCAAAACTAAAAAAGTTGTAATGTTTCCCCTAAACTATTAGCCCCCTCCGTTAAGATTTTTTGTTAAATCCGACGGGAAATGGGTCACTTATATCCAGTTGGAGACCCGGCCGTGGGTCTTCTCTAGAATTTCAATTTAGGGTATTTTGTTATTTTCAAACATTTCAAGTGGCATTTTTGTATTTTTACACATGTCAATAGGGTATGATAGAATTTCACGTCTTTGCCGTCCAAGTTAACCAAAAACCCTAACGACATGGGCTATAAGTGATAGGGGGCAAATGGTTTAGTGGGGACATTGCTTTTTTAAGTTTGCTGGGCACATTACAAATGAGGTGATAGTTCAGGGGAGCTAAATGTTGTTCCCCCAAAAATATGTAAATATTTTTTATCATTGGTTGCGCTAAACCCCAATTTTCTACTTCCTCTCCACCAATAATGCCTACTACGACAACTCATTCTAATAGGATCGGATTCTGTGTAATAAGTTTAGAAATTTAGTAGCTCCTGTAAAAAAAAAAAGGTTAATTACCTTCAGTCCCACTCAACTATCACTCATTTACACATTTCCCCCATGAACTACCATTTGTTCCACTCAATTCCCTTTAACTATCAATCATCAGCAAAAAACTCCTTTCGTTGACCAAATTCGTTAAAACATATGGAATATTAATCTTGTGCCACACACATATTTTTTTACATGTAAAATGATGAAATAACCCGAGTTTAAAAATTAAATTTACTTAAATACTATCAAATTAGATTTTTTTTTTTCTTTTAAAAACTCAAATAGAAAAGTCCAAAAAGGGAAAGAAAAAAGAGAAAAGAAAAGCAAAACATGCTTGAGGTGGTCGATCCAACCCCAAGCACGTTTGGGGGTGGCCAAGCCCCCTGCGCCCGAAACATGCTTGGGGTGGCTTTGCAACCCCTAGGGTGGTTTGACGACCACCCCTCTCTAGTTTTATTTTATTTATATTTGTGGGCATTTTAGAAATTGCTTAGAAAAAGAGCACATGATTATCATGTGCTACGAAAGGGGGGGTTTTTGCCAGTGATTAGTAATTGAAGGAGGTTGAGTGTGACAGGTGGTAGTTCGTGGGAGTAATGTGTGAGGGGGGCTAAAGATTATTAACCAAAAAAAAAAAAGCAATCTGTATATGACTAAATTTATGATCTTGCGTTGGTCCTTTAGTACAGTGTGAATACTTTAGTTATACCGTTCCTTTCTTTTTATGAGTAAATATTTACTATTTTACTTGTCAAAGAACACAGTCACGTCTTTTGTGTTGCTTTCCTGCTTATTAGACTCCTTCTGATATTGTGTTTCACATTTTTGTCCTGTCATTTAATGTTTTCCATTTGGGTACTGATGCTGTAAACTAGATTTCATCAGGTTTTATGTTTTGATGTTGTGCAGACGGAAAGATCTTTCATCTGTTCGGATACTGGTGCATTGTTGCAAGAACCTCCTAAACGCTATCAGTCTTACAAAAAGTAAGTGTGTTGCTTTCTCCATCGTACAAGCAGCCTTAATAAATCTGTACTTTGCGATTCTTGTTTATTAATTCATCTCTGCTGCATTGCTTCTTCTCAATGAATAGTTAATCATGCCATTCCAAGAAGTGAAAAGTAAGCTTCAATAATGTTAACAGTGTGATTCTGATGCCGTTGAGGTGTGCTGCATATTTGTTGAATGACAGTGCTGACTAGGATCAGTTCTCAATTTAGAACAGTCATTTGTGTCGGGCTCTATTCCAAGTGACACTATAAAAATCCTCATTGAGTTAGGGTTATAACAAGGCTTGATTATCACTCAAACTGTATTGCTAGAAGTGGATTTTCGATTGTTAAGGAAGAGATTTGATTCAGCTGGAGAGATTATAGTAAGGAGTATAGAAGGCCAAGAAAGAGAAAGGGCCTTCTCCATAAAGATTTTCTTTAGGACCATACTCATGGCATTAAAGCTTTCTATACTTCAAAGAAAATCAATAACCTCAATTGTTATCACAACCCCATCATAGAGTTTCAATATGCTTGTCCACATTTTACTTGGAAATGGATTTACTTAATCTCAATTTAAATACATAAGTAATTTAAGCCTGTCCCAGCCTAGCCCATTACGAAAACATGAAAATGTATACAAACATTTCTCTTTGATTATACACATGATATTTCCTCAATGTTATTTTCCAGTCTTTTGTTTTTGTTTTTGTTTTTTGTGGCTAACTAGTACTTTATAAGTCAATATCCCAATGTAGGGTTACCTTTTGTGATGTAACTCAACTGAAGCCATAGTAGTGCCTTTAGTTAAATGCTTAACTGAATTGGTTGCAATAAATTTTCTGTCTGGCTTCTAGCATAGTTTCAGATGTTTCAAGCGATTAAAAAGTTTGGTGAATTAGGGTGGAGAGAAATTGGCAGCAGGTTTATCTAGGTCCTATATCAGTTCTCACAAGTATTCTTTTGGCGATTGCTGTAGAATTGGAGATCACTAGTATTTTATTGGGACAAGATCATCTGGTCCCACCCATGAGACGGTTGGTTTTGTCTTGGAGACTCGTGTGGATTCATTCTACTCAAAATAATATGAGATCAGGTTTCGTTTGCCTTGTAGGAGTCCTCATGCGAGCTAGAATTTCTCCATTTAGTATCACATAAGATCCCATATCAGTAGGTAGAGAGGAAATAATGGTAAGATAGTCTCTATATATATAAGTGCTGCTACACAGCCCTTGTTGGACTAACTGTTGAGACAAGATTGTATGGTATAAGAGGACCACAATTTGTTTTATTGGGAATTTGGAGTTGTGAGAGTTTAGAGTTGAGAGGTTTGAGTGCTTGTGATCTTTATGTATCTTTGGTTTTGTCTCTTTCACAGAAAATGACATCCAGGACAATGTTTTCTACCATTTTTCCTGTGTTTGGGGAAAACACTGAAAATCAATCAAGGAAATTGTTTTCCAGGTCACCAAGCTTAAATTCTGAAAAACGACTTGCTCTTCCCAAAGCTTCCCCCCCCCCCCAAAAAAAAGAAAAAGAAAAAAAAGTTTCTGTCTAATGATACAGAGTATTGAAGAATAAAAGACTTAAGTCTCCTCCAATGTCCTCTCACGAGCTTCAAAACTTCTGTTATTTCTTTTCCTCCATAGACACAATGATACAGAGTATTGAAGAATAAAAGACTAGTCTCCTCCAATGTTTTCTCACGGACTTCAAAACTTCTGTTATTCATTTTCCTCCATAGACACCACAAAAGGCACGAAGGTCGTGCCTTTTGTGGTGTCTATGGGGAGGGGAAAAGGAATAAATTCTCGATGCCTATTGCAGCGTCGATATGTGTGATGGAGGTGGTTTTGGTTTTTTCGGTTTTGACTGAGGAGATTTCAAAGAGAAAAGGGGGTTGGCTGTTTCTTGCTTCTCCCAATTTCTCCTTGATCTTTTTTTTTTTTCCATCCACTTTTTTCTCTGAAATATGGTTTTCCTGTAGTGTTTTGGAAGTTTCAGATACCTGTGACGGTGAAGTAGAAGAAGAGGAGGAGGTGAGAGTGTGGGCGGTGAGTGTAAAATGGACGGAAATCTTTGATTAGAAATGTCCGAAAGCACAGTGTGTCAATAAAAAAATTTGAAAACCTGGGGACTTAAATAGAATTGAACCAAAATATAGGAAGTGTTTGGTATAATTTCCTTATCTATAAATATGATATTGAGAAAGATGGGTATCCATAAAAGGCTAAAGTAGACAAGCAATGAGTTTTAGCTCATCTTTGGCGTTTGTAATCCGTGCTGGTTGTGTTGTTGGCTCTCATGACATCACTTTAATTTGTTATACACAAATAGATACAGTACATGTTTTCTCATCCTATTTTTAATATTGTCATGTTAGTTTTCTTCTTGGAATTTTAGTCTAACCATTCCATTCCCTCTCTAGTGAGAATATTACATTTTCGGCGGACGAGCTATCAGAGATAAAAAGAGTTTCAACTGGGCATCTTCATCTTCTAGGATTCAAGCCATTAAGTTGCTTGAAAGATTATCACAACTTGAGGCCATCAACATTTGTTTTTCCTAGTGATGAGGTTGCTTTTATTCTAATTCTTTGACGGTACTACAATATCTGTTCTTTGTGGTTGTGCTGCTTGTTTCTTTTAACTCTAGTAGTTGATTATTTGTTTTCAATAGCTTATAATTATTCTTATCTTTTATTTCTTTAAAATGTTGCTTATATGCAAAATTTCATGGCATCATGGTTCAACAAATAAACCACATCTTGTTAATGTCGTCGATTATTAGAAGAAATTATTTATTTATTCTTATTATTGAGGGACAATCTACAGAATAGAGAATAAAAAGAAGTAATAGCCACATTTTGCAATCTCTCTCTTTCTCTCTCTCTCCCTCTCTCCTTTTCTTCTTCTTTTGGTGGGTGTGATAGATGCCATAGTCACTATCCTAGTGAACTAATCAAGGTTCTTTTTAATGCTTGTAGAATTTTAGAATCTGGGACTACAAACAAATAAATACCTACATAAATACATACAAACATGTTATGTTTGTGCTTATGTATGCATGTTTGTATGTACTATAGCAATACCCACATTTTGCGTTCTTTCTCTCTCTGCCCCCCTCTCTCTTTTACGGTTGTTATAGATGCGATAGTCACTATTCTCATGAACTATTGTGATCAATTAAGATTCCTTATAATGCTTGTAGAAATCTAGGATCTGCGACTACAAATACGTGTACACAGAGAAACATGTCAGTAAATGTATGATGTATGTATATAAATTGTCATTGACTGTAATGATATTTATATTGGTTACATATAACTACTAGATATTTACTAATTGAATTTCAAGATAATGGTCTTCCCTTGTCCTTTTAGATTTTGCTGGTGAGTATAACATTTTAATTATAGAGTTCTCTTCAATATTGAATACTATAGGAGTGATCTTTTGTGCCATAATCAGTTATATAGTGTTGAAAATGGAAACTTCAATGGGTCGTGGAGGCCCGAGTACAGGTGCAAGGCAGAGGAAGTAGCCCAGCTCGTCGGCAGTAGAGGTGTAGCTGCCCTCGGGGATAGCTGGTTCTTCTGGTAGGTTTGTCATGGCTCCAGCTTCGGCAATGGGAGCAACCCAGTTCTTTGCTTTTCCGGTGACCTTGCCGGAGCCCATATCTAAGCTTGTACCTACAAGTTCTGACAGTCGGTAGCATGGGGCTTCTCTGGTGAGGACAGATATTGTCGGTGGTTCTCCTCAGGTTCTGGCGATGGGTGGGTCTGCTCATGTTCTCCTGTGCTTTGCCCCTCTAGCATACTCGTTGAAGACTGTGGCTCAACCATTACTAGTGACGGCGAGCCTTGAAGCTTGGCAGTCTAGGCGTTGCTTAGTGGTGCAGTCTGAGAGCGTTGAAGTTCAACCCGTGTCCCTATTCGCAGTGGAGACTAAGCCAGTGAAGTGCTATAACCGTAAAACTAAGGATAACCGGTTTACGAAGATGGATGATTAGCTGATTGCTGAGGCAGTGTCGATGTTCATTGCTCCTCCAGTTCTATCTATTGTTGTGCTGCCGGAGCCGTCTGTTAATATTGCAGTCTTTGTGAAGGCTGATGTTTGAAAATCTCCTCCGGCAGGGGTTTCTCGGGCCAAGCTCCTCCGCAATGCCGATAGATCTTCAGCCTACGCCAAATGTGTCTGTTGGAGTCTCGTCGTCGGCTCTGGTTGTGAGGGATGCTTGTCCTCCCGTCACTCCTTTGGATTGGGCTCTTTATAGTGTTAAGAATGTTTGTCTTATGGTGGGGGTTTCTGGTGATGAGGATCGGACAGTGGTGCTGCTGACAGCCATTGGTGAGGATAATATTTGGGAGGTTAAGGGGGTATCCTCTTATTCTAAAGGCAGAGGGAGCTTTTGAATCTAGAACGTTCCATAAATTATGATTTGGTAGGCGCATCTTTTAGGCGTGGGAAAGGTAACACTCACCCTTGCTAAGAGAGCTTTGTGTGGGCTTTGGGCTTAAGGGCTGTTTGGTGTATGGGGTTTTGGGTAGTTGGGTTGAGTTCTGTTCAGTGTTGGATTGTTGGAGTTTTTCTTTTGTTTGCTCACTTTAGATGTTTCCTTTTGTATACTGCCTGTGTATTTTGGGGCGCTTTTCGTTTTTAATAAAATTTGATTTATCAAAAAAAAAAAAATGTAAACTTCTGATATGCTATAAAACAATTTTCTCCCACTTTCAATTGCTTCACTTCTTCCCTTCGTCTTTCAACTTGGTATCAGCGCATTTTTTTATTTCTAGGTTAATTGCAAGTATTCATTGTTCCGCACTTTGGCTGATATTAGCCCTATTTCTGCTGATGTCAGCATAGATGTCTAGGTATCTGGTGAACCCAACGTGTCGAACGGGAGTTGAGGACTTTTGATCGATGAAATTCTGAGTTGCTCCACTGGCAAACGGTGGAGATTTGGTGTGCTTCATGTTTAGCAAAGCAGGTGCAATGTGTTTTTCCGTTGTTTTGATGGTTGAGACAGGTCTCATTTGATTCTTTGGAGGTGTCTTGGTGTTTTTCTTGTGTTTTTGAGGACCACCAATGTATTTCATTGGCGGTGGTGTGATCTTCGATAGATGGGCGCGGAGGCTGTGATCGGGGTGCACAACGACAAGTCGTTTTGGGTATGATGGCAAATGGTAGGTTGTACAGAATTGCTCCAAACGGTCTGTCGCCTCGATCTGAGCCAAACAACAGGTCGTGCAGCAGCTTGTTAAATGAAAAGTCGTTTAGTGAAAAAAGAAAAAAAGAAAAAAGAAAAACAAAGATGCTGGTTTGCCTTTGAATTTTGACGGTTGAATTCTAGTTTTTAATTTTACTGCTGTGTAATTTCTCTTAAGCCCAAGTATTGTGGATTGAACTATTTGGTTGGATGTCTAAACTCATGATGTGGGCAATGAGTCATACCTCAAAAACTCACAAAAAGGAGATTGAGAGTTAGGTGATCTCCCATACTGAGAATCCAATTCTCCAAATCAAAATTGTGAAGTTAGATGGCTGAGTTACCTTTCTTTCTCGCAGTCGGCCATGCAATATATTAAGAGTCGAGGAAAGATTGGGATACCTGAATGAGAAAGTATCCAAACTTGGGGCAGATGATCCTTTTGGATACAAGTGGGAGGCCGAAAATTTGATGATTATGTCCTGGTTATTCCACTCTATGCTACCAGATATTAGTCAAGGATGTTTCTCTACGGCAAAAGAGGTTTGGGATGCAACATTTGAAATGTATTTATCTCCTAGGAGACGGGAATGCTCGGATGTAAAGCCATTAATAATACAATAGAGGTGAATGTTAAATTGGGTGAAAGTAGTGAGAGTCCTTTAGTGAATAAAGGTAGATATTAGCAATTAGTTGACTGGTTGATCTATTTGTCTCACACCCATCTCGACATTGCATATACTGTTAGTGTGAGAGCCTCATATGAAAGCAATTTATCGAATTCTTCGTTACTTAAAATCCTCACTAGGTAAGTGACTGTTGTTTTCTCGACATGATCACTTAAAAATAGAAGCCTATACAGATGCTAATTGGGCGGGATCTATTGTGGATCAACGGTCCACGTTAGGTTATTCACATTTGTGGAAGGTAATTTGGTTACATGGTGAAGTAAGAAACACTTAGTAGTTCCCAGATCTAGTGCTGAAGTAGAATTTAGAACCATTGCTCGTGGAGTGTGTGAAATGTTATGGTTGAAGATACTCTTGAAAGAGCTTGGGTTTGATTCCAAGGATTCTATGGGACTATATTGTGACAGTAAAGCTGCAATTAATATTACTTACAATCCAGTCCAACATGATAAAACCAAGTATGTTGAAATTGATCGACACTTTAATCAAAGAAAAAACTTCGAGTAGGTATTATCTGCACAGCAGATGTGAAGACGCGGGAACAACTCGCAGATATTTTGACATATGGAATGTCTAGTAGTGACTTCTGATTCAGACTTATGCAAGTAGGGCATGTGAGATATCTTTGCCTAAGCTTGAGAGAGTGTTGGAGATAGAAACTTTTGATATGCTAGGATTTTATTCTCCATGATTTAATTCTGATTGTAATGTCAATTAATGTCTTTTCATAATAGTTGGTATTTTTTTTCTATTTAAACCAATGTAAACATATGAAGCATAGACATGGAATAAAACAATTTTCTTCCTCTTTCAATTACTTCTCTTCTTCCCTTCTTTCAACTTATAGTAACATCACTAACGGAATATACATGTATGTGGTGATATGCGTGATGGTTATGTATGTTGTAATATGCATGATGTGCTCTTTTGTTAATCCTATGCAACTGGCAGAGCCACAAACTTTGCTTGCTCTTGTACTATGACAACTTTTTCTTGTCATTTATGATGCATGGCTCTTTTGTTGGTTCTTTATTGCAGGAAGTGATTGGTAGCACTTGCATTTTCATTGCCTTGCATAGATCCATGTTACGGCTCAAGCGGTTAGTGCTTATAACATACTATATTTTACTCTATTGCAGCATTATTTTTCAAAATCTGACCGTCTTCTATCACTTGGATTTGTTGCAATTGTTGATATATGTCATAGTCATCTTTTATATACCTAGTCATGAAATTGTGTTGCCATCATGTTTGACATTTGCTATTATTCATCTAAATTTGCCCTAATGCTTCTATACGGATGATGCTTTTGCCCATAATGGTATCGCTTTAATTTGTGGGTGCTAATTGGAGAGGATTTTGTAGTAAAAAAAATTGTGCTGGGAGTTCTTTTTTAAATACAGTATCTTTTTTCTGCACCATGTGTCTGGAAGTATCGTAGCATATTTTCTACTTTGAATCTATGCGTTGAGGTATGATATAGAATAAAGAATGGCAGTTATGATGCCCAGATTGAAGT
This sequence comes from Betula pendula, assembly GCA_900184695.1. Lineage (NCBI taxonomy): Eukaryota > Viridiplantae > Streptophyta > Magnoliopsida > Fagales > Betulaceae > Betula > Betula pendula. The sequence goes on from FXXK01002031.1 coordinate 93,340, forward strand.
TAAGAGTCCATGACAAGTTATATGCATGATTCTGAAACTGTTGAGGTTTTACTATTTTCAGATTTGCGCTGGCATTTTATGGCAGTTCATCTCATCCCCAGTTGGTTGCCCTTATTGCTCAAGTAAGGATAATGCTTTCTGATACGTAGATTATTTGAAAAATTGGCTTAATCATCATAGCCCTCTCTTAGACATTCATTTCTATATATAGAAGCTCTGTATAATATTCTGGATAATACACAGCTCACACTAGGACAGCACACTAGGGACACCTGGAACCCATCCAAATGTCCAAGAGCATCCCCTCCAAAGCAACCCTAGTTTTCTTGTTCTCAACTGCTCTCTGCCTTTGTTGTCTTTGTATTTAATGTGAAACCTAAAGCTGCCCTATTTTGTCCAGCCGTGTAACGGGCTCCACAAATAAAAATTAAAAGACTGCTACATGACCTCAATTTAACTGTTAATTAATTTTTAAACTGTCTAGTATTCTGAGGCCTCAATCCTAATTTTAATAACTCTACGGCCCTATTAGACCATGTTTCATTCACTTATTCCCTTCTTCCACCAAGTACCATGTGACATGAATATTGAAACAAAAATCATCTAGTATTCCTATTCATATTCACATATACAATTGGGGAAACTACCTCAAGAATGTGTGGCATTACAGTAGCTGTTTCAAATTTTGTCGCTTTGAATAACATATATAAAACGTATAAGTTTTGTAATGGAGGAAATCAATTTCATACTAGTTCAAGAGTTGGTTGGAATTTCAAGGGGATTATGATATTACTCTGTTGTTTCTTGCTCTGAAGTTTAACAGTGTTTGAGTTTTACATTAATGGTTACCAATCTCCTTGAACATTCTCAGGATGAGATTGTCAGCCACGGCGGTCAAATTGAGCCGCCAGGAATGCACATGATATATCTTCCATACTGTGAAGACATTAGACATGTTGAAGAGGTAACAGAAATAGTTGAGTTGGTTAGAGTAGATTTGTAGTGAACTTATCAATAACAAATACAGAGATATTTTGCAGCTTTATTCAGATTCAAGTGGTGCAACACGTAAAGCAACTGATGATCAAATTAAGAAGGCAACAGCTTTAATGAAACGAATTGATTTGAAAGATTTTTCAGTATGCCAATTTTCTAACCCTGGTATGTACCATAATTGCATGGTAGTTTTGTGACTCAGAATAATATTAATCAAGGTGAACTCTTTCCTCCCCCCTAATGGCTGTGTATCATGTACCTATCGTTTAGCCCTTTTTTCTTTAAAAAAGAAATTGAGGTCTTGAAGGAAATTTTTGGTGACTTTGGTAGAAGGCAAGTTATGGTAACATTTTTTTTTTATTTTAAATTTTAACACTAAATAGTTAAGAATTATACTGAAAGCTGTGTAACATTTTATTGCATGTTCTCACGTTTTAGTAACAATTAGTACTTATTGATGGATAAGCATGCTTACTGATTTTTTTTTTTTTGCTGATGAAAAGGTATTTACTGACCAAGTAGGTAACTTGGGTAAACCCAAGTCACTGTATTTGGCTCCCATTTCAAATGTGTTGCCAAAAGAACACCTCTTCCTGTGGTCTACAGACTTTAACAATCACAAAGTCTCTGAGAAAGTAGAAAATGTATATTTATGTTATGTAGGAAATTTGGAAGTTTTAAATTTTCCAGTTTTTGCATGTTAACACCGGTGAAATAAAAGAAGGATTAGTAAAGGTTTGTCTCACTGAGGAGTCTGACTTTTGTTTAAGTTATCATCAAACACACCTTTAAATCTCTACCAGTGAGAAGATTTTTAAGCTAATGTTTTAATTGGGATTACATTGAACTAACATTTGTAGTTTAATTCTTTTAGAAGTGTTATGGTTTAGAATACAAGGGTATTTTGGTCATTGTTATATTTCTCAAAACCTATATAATAAGATGTGTGAGGTAGGCTATGTAACAGAAACAAACCTCCACCTTTTCTCTAAAAGAGCTGTTCATGGTGATCAGAAAGTCTCCGGCGAAAGAAAAGAGAAAATTCTTTTGTTTTCAGTTCTGCTCAACCCCAAACCCGTATAGTCAGGATGTTGGTTTTGGTTGCTCGAAAGTTTCTGTGCCTATTCTTGGTAGAATCTCGGTGTGTCACAGTAGTTGGTGAGGTCCTCCAATGGCTCAGTGTTTCGCAGCAGTCATTGATGTTGTTTTTGGTGTTTTGACAGTGGGTTGGCTTGGATGGTATCCTCGTGGTTGTTGCCGGCAAGGTCTGGATTTCGTCGGAAAATTTATAGTGAGTTTTTGAAGACAATGTGGTTTTCTGTGGCGTTTACCGGTGATTTCTCTAGTCTCTGGTGACATCCATTGTGGCTGCTGTCATTGTTGCCGCTGGAAGTAGTGGTCGGTGGCGTTTCCATGAGAAAGACGATCCTTGTTTGATTGCAGTAGTCGACTTTTCCTTATCCCAGATAAGGATAATTTTAATCGGCTCAGTTTGTTTGCTTTTCCAGTCGGTTCAGGATTTCAGGTTCCGATTCACTGTGTTCTTTGATCGTTTCAATGTCCTTTTTTCCGGTTCAGTCTAGTTCAAGACCCGTTCATCCCCTTTCTCAGCTGGTTCAGTGTCTTCTTCGACTGGTTGGTTTTCTTTCTTTTTGGTTCAGAGCATATTCAGACCAGTTCAGTGGTTTTCCTTTCAGTCCAGCACATTCTTTGGCCAATTCTTGCTGTTTCTTGACTGGTTCAGAAAGTTTTTTCAGCCGATTAAGTTGTTTTTCGACCTGTTGAAGCAGTTTCTTACTTCGTTTAGGTGGTTTTTCGCTTGATTGGGCTTCATGGAGCCACCATCGGGTTTGTTGCTTAGGGCAGTACTAGAGTAGTGTTTATAATTGTCGTTGTTGTTGGTTGACAGTAGTTGGTTGTATTGATCACAATCCAACATTGTTGTTTGTTGTCCGTTGTTGGTAATATTGATCATCAATTGTGATCGTCATTTCTTGTTGGTGGTATTGATCATTGGAATCGTGATCGTTGTAGTTGGTTGTCAAGATCAGATTAGCCTTGGTTTTTTGCGGTGGGTTTTGACTAGTTCGAGGTGTTTTCTGGTGAGATCTGACCGACCTTGGTGTTTTGTGGCGAGATCCGATGAACTCTTGGCGTTTTTGCGGCGAGATTTGACTAGCCTTAGTGTTTTGCGGTGGGTTTTGACCCGTTATTGGTGTTTTCTGGCAAGATTCGACCAGCCTTGGTGTTTTGCAGTGAGATTCGACCACTTGTTGCATTTTTCCAATGAGTTTTCGACCGGCGTTGAAGTTTTTGGTGAATTTTCGTTCGGTGTTGGCTTTTTATGGAATTTCAGATTGTTCAAGTTTTTTATTAAGTCTTTCTTTGTATTGTGTGCTACAGGTTGTCCCAGCTTGAGGGGGAATATTAGAGTATGTTTTTCGTTTTCTTGTTTCTTCCAAGCTGGGCTTATATGATATATATGCTCCAGCTTGAGGGGGAGTGTTAGGGTTTAGAGTGCAAGGGTATTTTGGTCATTGTTGTATTTCTCAAAACCTATTTAATAAAATGTCTGAGGTAGGCCACATAACAAAACAAGTCTCCACCTTTTCTTTAAATCTTTCATGCAAACTACAACAATTTTTAAGTGTTGAAAACTATTCCCGTTTTGACCAGTTCAAGCAATTGAAAGAGGAAAGACTGATTGATAGAGGTTGGACCGATAACCGTGTTACCAGATGAGCTGCTTTGCTAGACTCGTCTAAAGTTGAGTTCACTCCCAACAAGCTGCAAGTGGATCTGTTAAGTGAAATTAACAAATAAATAAGATATAATACTACAGATAATTCAATAGTTTAGTGCATGGGATGCTATTTTTTATGTCTCCATGTTGTGTATGCCTTCCCCCTCCTCCCCCCACTTCTTCTATCACTTCTGCAAGTAGTGTATTGACATATTTCCAGCCGTATTTACTGTGTGGATTTGCTGCCCTTATTCAATTGTCATGGAAGATTGTTGTAACTTTTCTCTTTTTTACTGAGAGAATGACATGAAGCTGATTGTGATGCGTGTTTCTAGCTTTAGAATTTTTTGGGATTCCCTCGGTGTGTTACAAAGAAATTTCTTGCAGCCTTGCAGAGGCACTATGCGGTACTGCAGGCCCTGGCTTTGGAGGAGCTTGACATGCCAGAAATGAAAGATGAAACCCTCCCTGATGAGGAAGGCATGGCTAGGTACGGACTGACTTCAAGTTACTGTCTTTCCCTGCATATTCATGCCTCCCTGCCATAAGAAAGAAAAATAAATAAACAAATAAAATCCTGTACTCTTGCTTCCATATTTGCCTCTCTATCTTGACAAAAGCTTGCTAATGTTGTCAACTTGAAACTGTGTGTTTACGTGCTTGGGCTGCAGACCAGGAGTGGTTGGTGCATTAGAAGAATTCAAGTGTTCTGTCTACGGGGACAACTATGATGAGGAAAGTGAACTTGCGCGTAATGGAAAAGAAAGTGAGACCTCCAAAAAACGAAAAGCAATTGCTGAAAACGCAGTGAAGGAGGCTGCAACCTATGATTGGAGTGAGCTTGCGGACACTGGGCAGGTGAAGTTGAAAGTTTATTTGTTCTCTTGCTTCAATCCTGTGGCTTCTTTCTGGGCCAAAGAAGAAAAAAATTTCTCATTGTTTTAATTTTGCTTTTTCATGCAAAAGTGGGTGAAATTGAGATTAGAATAGGTTGTGCCTAACATGGACTTGCACTAAACTACAGCCACTTTCCTTCTACAAATTCTGCTGATTAATAGGAAAATTTGGGCTTGTTTCGCTGTCGCAGATACTAATCAGAGGAAAATTTTTGAGAAAGAACAAAATAAAAATTAAGCTTCATAGATTTTTCTTTTTTCCCCCAAGGCAGTTGTAAAATTTCCCAAGCATCATTCTTAAATATCCACCTGCATTGAGGGCTTAAAAAGAAAAACCTGCAAAGCTTTTCAAATAATATTCTGTCAAAATAAATGGACTTGGTAAAATGCTCAAACATTTTAGCACGGCTATCAATTATTATTCTGAATATTCGGTGCTTAGCCCAAATTAAAGTAACAAAATAAAAAGGAACTTATGGCAGAATTTAGTTTAGTTATAACTAATTGTGAAAAATAAAAAAAGATAATTTCAAAGATCTTGAAATCCAGATCTTGGAGCATGTTTAAGAGTTTGACTCCCCACAAAAGGAAACAAAAAAATAAATTACAATATTTAACTTCAAAAATTTGATAACTTAAAATTCCTGTGAAATATTGATATTTAGTATGTATATTTTTGTTAAGATCCATGTGTTGCAGCTGAAGGATTTATGTTTTGCAGCTGAAGGATTTGACGGTGGTGGAGTTGAAATACTACTTGACAGCACACAACCTTCCTGTTGCTGGAAAAAAGGAATCTTTGATCAGCAGGATATTAACACACATGGGAAAGTGAGCAACTTGAAAGTTAACAAAATATATCCTTTGCCAAGAATCTGACGCATAGGAATAACAATACATGCTTTGAGAAGGACAACATGGCTTTGTGCGAGGATTTCGGGTTCGATTCAGACAACTAGGAAGCTATTGTGAAGCTGAGCATTCCCTTTTGTACATTTACCCACTGAATTATATTGTAGGTGATCTTTTTCATCTTCCTGAGCAATTGTGTTGTAGGTGATCAGTTTGTGCTAGTAGTGCAGTTGCTAGTCTAGCTGCTCTGTTTGTTACTTGGCAGATATTTTGTGTTTGCACTTTTACTGATATGCAGCTTAATTGTATCTTTCAGTATTTGTGGGTCTTACAATTGAATTCATTCCTCTGCTAAAGCTTTTTATATATGTCATAGAAGTTTGCTCATATGGTCTTGTTTTTTCAATTTTCAATTGAAGCACTGCCCCTCGGATATTAATGGAGGTCATTCAGACAATTCCTTCATTAAATTTTCGCTGATTATCAAAGATTTGGTTTCATTGGGGGAGGGATCATTGGATAATATTAATTTCATAGTCAGGATTTAAAGTTGGTACATTTAATAGTGTATATGGTAAAGTTGCATGGGGCAACCAAAGGGTTTGACATGTAAGTTAGGTTTTGAACAATCGTTATATGTAACATGAAAGTTGAAACCAATGATTTTGAACATTGTTAATCTTTATAAATTGTAGGCCTCTGAAAATCATATGCAGGTCACATCAGTTTGCACATAGGGAAAAAGGGAAATGGGAAATTACAATAGAGGAAATACAAACAAAGGGTGGGCAATCCAAACAAAACCCCTAAACAATTAGAAATAGTTTGATTAAACTTAAAACTATCATGAAGGGGTCAAATAAATAACCCGGTAGATTGAGAGAATTGGAGCGGCAACAAAAGACTGCTAGCAGAGGTAATGTTTCTACAATGGAATTACTAACAAAGTAACTACTGCAGAAAGCGAAAAAAAGGTTCCACAACAAGAGACAAGCACTGAAAAAGGTTGAATTAGAGCTGTTGGAGAGAAGCTTCACGACAATGTCCGGCAAGGGCTGTACTCGGTAAGGGTTTAAATTTTAAATTGTTGTTAAAATTTTATTAGTTTATTTATTTATTTTTGTGTTTACATGTATTTTTAATGAGTATATATTTTAAGGACAAATATTAATTTCGTAAATTGAATTAAAAGAAGTTTCCCTTTAAAAAAACACTTTGTCCTTAAAGATTATAGTGCTTTCCCGTTGAATATTTGAATTAGGTAATCAACCTTCTTTAGAAAGGAAAGGAAAATTTTCTCCTCGAAAAAAGGAACTACATTATGTTTCTTTTAAATATTATATTGGATTTTTTTTTAACATATATTGGATGGGTTCACCTTCAACGTCCTTTTAACTGAGTAGTTTGGGCAATTACCTTACTGTCGCCATATTTTGTATACATAGACATAGCTAAAGAGCTTGAACATTAACAAAATGTATCATAATAGATAATTTTTTTTTTTTTAAGTCCTAATGGATAATTCAGAACACAGACAATGGCACTTTTATGTAAAACTAAAAAAAAAAAAAGAAAAAGAAAAAAAAAGGGCCAGGTTTTCTAAGTTATTGGTTATTCAGCTACAGTATTTTTTCCTAATTCTTCAGCTACAGTAATTACTCGTAAAATATTTGGATAAATAATACTAAAAATCGTACTTTTATCAGATATTGTAGTGCCAATTAGATTTTTTTTAATAGTAATATTATATACCACATTTTTACGTCACAATGTTGACATGACAATCTTAATTAACTCTAAATCTTTTTTTTTAATAAGAACTTATCCAAATATTAATTGGGACTGCCATATTAACATTATAGGATAGTTATGAAATAAATAAAAAAATAGTTTATATCATTACTTTTTATTTCTTTATTTTTTTTAACAAAGATTGATTGACATTGACACCTCAATAAAATGAGATAGTTATAATATAAAAATGTGGTTTTTTGTATTGTATTATGTTTGGATACTTTATAATTTTTTGACAAATTAATTGGACACTATAATTAGTGAAATAATTATGAGCATATAGTTGATAGATGAACCACTACCTAATTAAATTAATAAATCATATTTTATTTGCTTAATAATTTAATTAATTAATTGCGAGAGCCATGAGGCATGCATTTCTCCTACTAACTAACTAACAACTAGTAAGAATTGACTGGTGAGGCATATACTCCTCCTACTCCATTTGGTATTGAATTGACAGAGTGGAGTTAATACATATTGATTCTGGTTGTCCCTATGAGGCTATAATATCCTTATCCAGACTAATCAAATTGTCCTCCACTCACGTTTTGCCTAACAAATTATTAACTACTTTTCAAAGCAACAATTTCGAGCTTTTATGACTTTTGGCTTTTCCTAATCAGGCTGCCTTTTTTTGTGGCTGCTAATTTATTATTATTTATCTTCTTTTAAACTGGTTGGTGCACTGGCACGTACATTTCTTGGAGGTTTCTCGCTTATCTCTTGATCAAAAATTTTGGAGCAATTTCACCCCCACCACCAACCTTTGAGTTCAACTTTTTTTTATTTTTTTATTTTTAATATATATATATTTTAAAAAAATTTGAACATTCATTTGAATGTTTTTCTAGATTTCTACAACATGAACATGATCAAATTATTCTAAGTTTGCGCTATAGTAGGTGACTAGGCATGGAACTACAAAACCGTGAACCAGTATTAGGGTTTGTTTAGAATTGCGATTTTAAAAA